>VVHJ01003405.1:34389-46875 GCA_015107715.1 Tylochromis polylepis | reverse complement strand
AGCAAACAAAAACAAAACAACAGAGATAATAAAAAAAATAAATAAAGGAAACAAATGTTAAGTGTCTCCTCTTATTTGATAAATGGTAATCCATATCCATCCAAAACATTTTTTTGATTTTGGAAGGGCTTTCTCTCGGATTCAAATTTTTTATAAAGTCAAAAAAGGATCTTTAAAGTTTTTTATTCTTTGGAGCGTCTTATCCAGTCTGGATTTTTATTAAAAGCCTAAAAGCTGTTAGCTCTTATAATTCTAATTTAACTTTTTTAATGCAAATTGTAATATTAATATTTTAAAATACTGAGAATTTGATCTTTAGATTGGACTTACGTAAAGTCACTTGATATTCACTAAAAGATTACATTACAAACTGGGTATATGGGTTCGATTTAACTGAAGACTTAAAAATGTGGTCTTTCCTGAATAATCAGCTTTTTTTTTTTTTTTTAAATCTTTACTTTCTCTCCTCAGGAGGGTCTGCTGTATTGGTGCGATGCCAGGACAGACAAGATCGAGCGCATCAACCTGGAGACTGGAAAAAACAGGGAGCTGGTTCTGGGCAACAACAACATGGACATGTTTGCTGTATCTGTATTTGAGGAATACATCTACTGGAGTGATAGGTCAGTCTTTACGTTGTTGTAAACAATACTTCATATTGTAAGAGTGTTCATTTACTGACTGTTTTGTTGTTGTTGTTGTTGTTGTTGTTGTTGTTGTTTTAGGACCCATGCTAATGGCTCCATTAAGAGAGGCAGCAAAGACAATGCTACAGATGCTGTGCAGCTCAGGACAGGCATTGGTGTACAGCTCAAAGATATTAAAGTTTTCAATAGAGCTAGACAGACAGGTAGAATCATGCACAAACGCACACATATACATATTATTGTAACCTTTAAAAAGTCGCTTTTACTGTTAAAAATATCCTCATAAAATGGCAGCTGCCTAGCACAGCGACAAAAACCTGGCTGCACAAATTATTCACCACCTTTTAGCATTTAACCATCCTCATTGTTTGTGTAACAGCAATGCTAATAAACTGTGTGACTCTCCACAGGCACGAACGTCTGCAAAAACAACAACGGCGGCTGTGAACAGCTGTGTCTTTTCCGTGGGAATGGGGAGCGCACCTGCGCCTGTGCGCATGGCATGCTGGCAGAGGACAACCAAAGTTGCCGTGACTATGACGGCTACCTGCTGTACTCCGAGCGCACCATACTGAAAAGCATCCACCTTTCCGACGAGACAAACCTCAACGCGCCCATTAAGCCGTTCGAGGATCCCGACCACATGAAGAATGTCATCGCTCTCAGCTTTGACTACCATGGCGGGGGAGGGAGGGGAGCCAACCGCATCTTCTTCAGCGACATTCACTTTGGCAACATCCAGCAGATCAATGACGACGGCACAGACCGCAAGATCGTGGTGGAAAGTAAGTGTGGAGTCATCAGCTGCATTTCACCGTTCTGTCAAAGCGTCGGTAAAACTTTACTAAGTATCGCTGCTCTTAAGACTTCCCCACCTCTGTTGACAAATATTTCCACTGTGTTGCTCTTTGCTACCATATTTTTAAAATTCTCTCCATTAATAATCGAATGTTATCCCCTCGACAGTGTCAGTAGACACCGTCATACAATTTCACAGCACAAGCAATCCGGCAGGATCCGGTGTAATGAACACACAGCTGTAACTTCTCAACCAGTAGAGAATTGACATCACTTCAGAGCTGCTACTCGAAGAATACACGCTTGCGCACACTAACACACACGCTCTGGTTTTTGCTTGTTTCACCACTGAAGTGCCTTTTAAATCCCGCTCTTTTTAAATAATTCAAGAGTGAAGCATCTTATTTAAAATCCCTGGACCAGAACTGTTCACATCAAGCTTCAAAACATGAATTATTTTGTTAAACACAGCAGGAAAACAAGGAAGGTGCACGGGGTTTGTATTTTTACTCATTTTGCGTTGAGAACAAGGATTTGAAGCAGTTTTAATAAAGACGTCTCACATCATGTACTGAATGCAGAACTTATTCAGCTCCAAAGAGTTAATCCAGCTGAGGTTAGAGGAGTGTATTTGTGCAGATGAGACTGCACACCAAATCAAAACAATCATATTAACTTTTAACATGATTACATAATCACATTCTGTCATGGTTTATAGAAGTCTGTCATCCAAGTGATTAACTCTTAAAAACACACTGTTAATGAAACCTCCAAAACTAGTCCTGTTTCCACATTTGCTAATGGAATAAAGTCAGTCATTGTTGGATGAAAAACGAATGTGGAAAAACATCAAGAAAGCGATCACTTTTGCAATCTGCAGTAAATGTCTTACATCTGGAATTTATTTTATTGCATTCAACGTCACTGAGCATTTCTTATGTAATATTTCAGCCTGTTTGGAGGTATTAACTAGTCTTAATTCCAGATCTCCTTCTGTAAAGTCAGTTTTGGCCTCTCTCTGAGGTAGTGTCCTCCTCAAAAGGCCGTACCATGTCTCTGCTCATTGCATAAGGGCAGCCAGTCACACAGTTTCTGAACCGTGCCCAGTGCCTTCTTCCAAGCTCTAGTAAGTCTCGCCTAAACTTCTGAGACACAAAGCCGTAGAGTACAGGGTTTACCACACCCACTGAGGTTGCCAACAGCCCGGCCATGATGGCAAATACGTTGTAGCCAGATGAGTGTTTTAAACGTCCTCCAATTAAGGAAAACATGAGGACATAGGAGGGCAGCCACAGGATGGTGAAGATGATGACCAGTAGGGCTGAAGTGTGAGTGACTTGTCTCTGGTAGCATTCTAGCTGGGGGGCGTTCCCCACCTGCCGTGCATATCGAAGAAAACAATAAATCTTCGCATACATTAATATAATGATGCCTAGTGGCAGAGCGAAGCCGAACAGGAAAAGGGCGATGCTGTAGACCAGCTGGCTGAAGTCAGACAGGAAGGCGAAGCACTGCACAACACTGGACACGGTGACGGTGCGAAATGCAAACTCTGGTGCTGCCAGAGCTGAGGCAGGGACCCAGAGGAGAGCTAGTGTCAGTTTAATGCGCCTGTGCATTCTCAAGCGGAAGGCCCAGGTGGGGTGTACCACTGTAAGGTAACGAGTCACAGCCAAAGCTGCCATGGTAAATACGGAGGCCACCGAGCAGGCCACGCCCAGGAAACTGATAGCTTTGCACAGGAAGCTGCCGAAAGGCCAGAAGCCCAGGGTGATAGCAGAGGTGTGAAAGGGCAGGCAGAGTAACAGCAGCAGGTCAGCAGCGCTCAGAACCATAAGTAGGATGTCTGTGCCGTGTGGGGGTTGGTTTTGTTTCCTCCTCCTCCTAGTAAGAATGATGATGACGAGAGTTTGCCCTATGAGGCCAGTCAACAGAATCAGCCCATCCAAGAGGGGGACTAAACATTTAATCAAAGCCTCATCTGTACCATTCATTTTGCCCAGATTGCTTCTGTTTATCTGCTGCCCCAAACTCTCCATGCAATCCCCGCTGTAAGTCTGCTAAGTAATTAATCTAATATCTTGTTAATGTTAAGCAGCGGAACAGCTTGTTCATGTAGTCTCTGGGTGTCACAGCTGTTGGCTCCAGTTCATGTCTTAAAAAAAAAAAAGAAAGAAAAGGAAAAGAAAAAAGAGACTCCGGCGAGGCAGTTAGTGCTTTCATGATGATAGTAATTAGTTAAGCAGATAAGATCACACTGGTCAGCTGGCTTGCTCACCGACTCACAGGAAAAGGGAAAACAAAACAGTGTGCCTTGTTTGCTCAAGAGGAAACAGACTTGACTATATCTGGCACTTGCAAAGTCTATTTCACACTGTGACTCTTATGGTTTCCGAGCCGTTTGAAGAAATGTAAATTACTTAACGATGGTTGGATATGGTACTCTCCATTTCTGGGAAAATGGATCGGAAAAATGCAGTGTTGTTATGAAGCTTTTTTTTTTCTGTCTTTCTTTTTCAGAAAACATGAAAGGATGACCTTAAAGGGCAGTCTTTGCAGAGTTGCATTTCCTTAGCTGCATCAGCACGTCCTTTGTAATGTAGTTATTCTGTGGCTGTATTGATTCTTGAAACCAGGCAACAGTGGACGAATCCATCCCAGTAGCTGCTAGTTGGCATTCCTCTCTAAAGGCAGTCAATGCTACTTGACTTAAGTATTCCCCTCAACCGGAGACTCATTGTCCATGTGAAAGCTCTTCAGAGGCTTGTAACCTGTAGACTCCACCGGAAGAAGAGTTGCTCTGCATGTAATGCGGTGCTAAATCCGTTAAGAAAGAAAAGATGAGGCGTGATCAAAATGAATGGTAACTAACGCTTAGTAATTCTCAGGCATCCCTCGCCCTGCTTTTGTTCTCCCTTGTGAGTGTCAGAAAGACTCTGTTCTGAGAGGTAATCGTCTTCCTGTCAGGTTTTCTCTGTTGTTTGCACAGTCACCAGGGGCTGAGCTGAATTACCCAGTGGGAGGGTGGGCCCGGGTGGGCCCTGATGTTCCTTATTACGTAATCCTGGCTTGAACCAGCTTTACTCATCACTCTTACTTGTTTGTGTGACTGTATTTGGCCCAAAGCTGCTCTTTTGGATTTATTTAAGTCTGTTAACAATATGTTCAGCCTCAAAATTGTCCTGCATTACTGCTGATTATGGCACTTTGACATTTGTCTATTAAAGGGCAATTAAAGGCTTTCAGCTGAGAGCAAACAGTTATGTAGAGTATCCCTTTTTTATTGTTGGCTGTAAGTGGTCATAAATGTGGTTGCTAATGTAACTAAGCAGAGATGAATGCACACCGTGGAGCCTGCAAGGCTGCAGCACGGTATTCTTTCCATGATGCTGAGAGGGGTACCAAGAGGGGGAAAAATAGATGCTGGGGGAAGCTGCTTTGTCTTTACCCTGGCCTTTATCCCTAAAGTGACTCAAGCTGTCCCAGTTGCAATTTTCTTCCCAGAACAAGAGACCAGAGCTTGAATGAGAGTATCCACAAGAAGCTGTGTTTGTATGTGCAGGCGGGTAGCCATAAAATGACACGATGAGACAGACTCTTTAAACTCTATCCAAGAACAACAGCTGTGACGCACACTCAGATCTGTATGGCATCACTTCCATTTTACTTTTCCCTGTTTCACTGGCCTCTGCTTCCCCTCTGTCTTAATCTTCTTCCATGTTTCACAGTTTATTAGATAATGCATGAAGAATGGGGAAACCTTAAAAGCATTTACCACTTCCTCTTTAGTCTCATAGGTGCTCCGTGGTAACACCCTGACAGTGATTTATGATGTGTTGAATTCTCTTTAAAACTCCCACTAATGCCTCTAAGAGGTGATATTTTTTTTTAGTGTAATCTAAAGCATTTTTTCACCTTAAGCCTTTTACTTCTCAAAGTGTTGGCCTGACAGCAGAAAAGAACTAAAGTCTGAAAAATCATGGGTCCAATATATTATATTCCCTATCACAGATGTTGGGTCAGTTGAGGGCCTGGCATACCATCGTGGCTGGGATACACTCTACTGGACCAGTTATACAACGTCCACCATCACTCGCCACACTGTGGATCAGAGTCGTTCTATGGCCTACAACCGCAACACCGTAGTCACCATGTCTGGAGAAGACCACCCTCGAGCCTTTGTGCTGGACGAGTGTCAGGAGTGAGTCATTAATATTGAAATTTGCTGCTCTGTACTAAATCAGGGCCCAGTTCCAATACAATTATTCTCTTTCTCTTAAGCATTGGATTTATTTTGGCTCAGTCAAGTGTAAAACTTTTTTTTTTCTTTTACCAAGATATTTTGGGATCTCCCACTGCTCTTAATTCTTGTTTTCTGTTTGTTCCCACCGTAGTCTCATGTTCTGGACAAACTGGAATGAGCAGGCTCCGAGCATTATGAGGGCCTCTTTGAACGGAGCCAATGTGATCGTGATCATCGGCAGCGACATTAAAACTCCCAACGGCCTGGCCATAGATCACCGCGCTGAGAAACTCTACTTCTCTGACGCCACGCTGGACAA
The DNA here is from genome assembly GCA_015107715.1 of Tylochromis polylepis. NCBI lineage: Eukaryota > Metazoa > Chordata > Actinopteri > Cichliformes > Cichlidae > Tylochromis > Tylochromis polylepis. The sequence goes on along the minus strand of VVHJ01003405.1, from coordinate 40,868 downwards.
GATTGAACGCTGTGAATATGATGGAAGCAACCGTTACGTAAGGCAGCTCTTTCCTTTTTGTTTTTTTACATTTTTACTTTCCCTGAGATGTGGACACTTCATGTTCAGGAATTACACCTACTTTTTTTATGCCTCAGGTCCTGCTGAAGAACGAGCCCGTCCATCCGTTTGGTCTCGCTGTGTACGGAGATTACATCTTCTGGACTGACTGGGTGAGGAGGGCTGTCCTCAGAGCTGACAAGTACACGGGAGGAGACATGAAAGTGTTGCGTGCTGACATCCCTCAGCAACCAATGGGCATCATTGCTGTGGCTAATGACACCAACAGCTGTGAGTATCATTGGTGCTGCAATTTGGCCCCCACCCCGACATTGCCATCAGGTCAACATTTTAATTTGCGCAGTAATATGATTAGTGTATGACATTGTGGCAGGTATCATGTTCACTGTCTGCATTATGAGATGCAGATGATCATGTGCATGTGCACACGTTGCCAGGCTGTTAACACTTAGCTATAAGTGCAGTCATACAGAGCTGCTGCCATGTCTGTTGCCATGTATATAATGAAAGCCAACTTCCACAGGCTTTAAATATTGCAAGAAATTTAATATCAGCATCCTTGTCAGTCATTCGACGTGCAGATTAAAGAGCTTCTCTAAAAATTCCTCAGGTGAGTTTTCTCCTTGCCGAACAAACAACGGAGGTTGCCAGGACCTGTGCCTGCCTACGTCTGATGGCCGGGTCAACTGCAGCTGCCGTGGAGACCGGCAACTCCTCGAAGACAACACCTGTTCTCGTAAGAAAGAGGAATGATTTAAACTTCATAACATTGCTGTCTTCATCAGAATGAATGACTGTTTCTGAATTCAAACGTTTCTCCCTCACCAGCCCTGAACGTATCATGTGGAAGTGTCGATGGCTTTGAGTGCGGAAATGGTGACTGCATCAACTACAGCCTGACCTGTGACGGCATGGCCCACTGCAAGGACAAGTCCGATGAGAAGCAGTCCTATTGTGGTGAGTTTTTTATGGAGCAGTTAGGTGGTGAATTTAATTTAATTAATAATTAGCTGCGAGAGATGTTTAAAAAAAACAACTCTGTGTCTGAGCTAACTTTAATCAGCTGCTCTTCCTTCACAGCCAATCGACTCTGTAAGAAAGGCTACAGGCGCTGCATGAACGGCCGGTGCATTGGTCACCACTTCTGGTGTGATGGCACAGATGACTGTGGTGATCATTCAGATGAACTGCCCTGCAACAGTAAGTGGTTTGTTTCCAAAGTAAGCGCTTAGCAGCTACACAAAGGATCACAGTCTTTCTCGCTTATTTTTAAGTCCAAACATTCTCATAGTTTGATTAGTATCGGCATTTTTAATGACACTTCTGTTCTGCCAGCGGGAATGTTTAAGGAAATTATAAAATGTACTTAACGGAGAGTTTGTGTGTGCTTTTGAGGATGTATTTTCTCTCCATTTGTCATTTGTAAAACTGCTGTACGTGCTTGCAGTGACACTTTGCAAAGCAGGAGAGTTCCAGTGCAAAGACGGAAGCTGCATCTCCAACTACAGCCGCTGTGACCAGGTGGTCAACTGCGAGGATGCGAGTGATGAAATGAACTGCCGTATGTAATCTGCCACAATGTTCAAAAACATTTCTTCTTCTTTTTCAAAAAGTATATTTGATAAGTATATTAATATAAAATTGACTATCTACTTCAGTGCAATTTGTGTAAAAGAGTCCTAATTCTAAGATTTATTTTGGATAAAGGGTAGCTCCTGAAGTTTGTTCTTGTTTTTTCTCAGAACCCACCGATTGCTCCCGTTTTTTCCGCCTTGGAGTTAAAGGAGCCTCTTTCCAAAACTGTGAGAAAACCACTCTGTGTTATCTATCCTCATGGGTGTGTGACGGCAACAATGACTGTGGTGACTTTTCTGATGAGAGAAACTGTCCAGGTAAGTGTTTTCTTTCACTACCAATAGACTTTCAGCTTTTCTGAACCCACCAGAGGTTCTTCATTATGTTTTGTTTTCTGTTGTGTTGCAGATAAGAGGAAGCTTAAATGTCCAGTCAACTTCTTTGCTTGCCCCAGCGGTCGGTGCATTCCTATGAGTTGGACCTGCGATAAGGAGAATGACTGTGAGAACGGGGCTGATGAGACACACTGTGGTCAGTCTTCTGCGAAGTTGTCCTCTAATACCCCTATTTTTATCTTGAAAACAGACAAAGCATACCAAAAAAAAAAAAAAAGCCAGACTGTTTTTCTATGGGCTTCCCACTGCAGATGGAAAAACACAGCTTATGGTTAGAGTAAATGAAATAATGACTGTAAAATGCTGAATGCTCCCCACCCTCTCTTGCAGACAAGTTTTGTACATCTACCCAGTTTGAATGCGGGAACCATCGCTGCATTTCCAGCCACTGGGTGTGTGATGGCTCCGACGACTGCGGTGATGGATCTGATGAGGACCAGAAATGCAGTACGTGACTTATTGCTCGCTACTTCTCTCTCACATTTAAAGGAGACCTCAAACTCCATGATGTCCTGTCCTTGTATGACTTTCACATGATGTTGTTACAGAATCCAAAACCTGCAGTCCAGAGGCTTTCCAGTGTCCAGGCTCCCATATGTGTGTGCCGCAGCGCTGGAAGTGTGATGGAGACAATGACTGTCCTGATGGAGCTGATGAGAGTGTGAAGGCTGGCTGCAGTGAGTGACACAGTTTGCAGACTGAAGAAAAAGTACAGAGAAGCGACACAGTTCCCCATGCATTAAAAAAAAATGTTTCCATCTGCTTCCAGTGTATACCAACAACACGTGTGATCCTGAAAACGAGTTCATGTGCCAGAACAGGCAGTGTATCCCCAAGCACTTTGTGTGCGATCATGACTTTGATTGTCTCGATAAGTCGGACGAATCCCTCGAATGTGGTGAGTGTGCTCAGCTTTTGGTCTGCGTTCAATCCTGGAAGCTTATCTCCCCTTTTGTTTGATATTGAATGTGGGTTGTGGTTGTTTTTGCTAAACCGCCAACTGAAGTTGAGATTCATGATGAATGCGTTCTGATGTAGAATACCCACCATGCGGTCCCGATGAGTTCCGCTGCGCCAATGGCCGCTGCCTTAACCAGAAGAAGTGGGAGTGCGACGGAGAGTTTGACTGTCAGGATCGTTCTGACGAAGCCCCCAAGAACCCTCGCTGCACAGACTCTGGTATTCATTTCCTCTCTTTCGCTACATCTTTTTATTTCTCTGCCAGCATAATAAGGTGTGAATCATATGTTCAATTTCTTGCTCATAAAACGTAGCCACATCCTGTTTCACGCTATAATATAACCTGCTATTTGTCTATGATTTCAGAGAGGACGTGCAATGAGTCAGCTTTCATGTGCCATAATAAAAAATGTTTAAATGAGACACTGCTGTGCGACCGCAATGATGACTGTGGTGATGGCTCTGATGAACTCAACTGCTTTATCAACGAGTGTCTCAACAGCAAGCTGAGCGGCTGTACACAGCTCTGTGATGACCTCAAGATTGGCTTCAAGGTAACTAATTAATTGTTTTATGTCAAAAACAAATATTGTCGCTAATTAAATTATTTCACAGGCTTCATTGGGCCAATAAGTTTTACTAAAATTCATGCAGTTAACACAGAAAAACAATGTATATGCCAGTAATGACGAGTTAAAGAGGAGCTGATTTTAAAAGGTTGGGATCCACTCACTTCAGGCACGCAGTTATGCAAGACGAAAACATGTTTTGCCTCTCATTCTTGAAAGTAGGAGGCCAGTCCTGGAACAGGTTGAACTCCGTGTGAACTCTTGTGTCTGTGGTGGCGAGGTTGTGGTCGGAGCTTAATTTGAAAATGATAAGATTTTGTTCACCTCAAGAATCCATTTTGCTCTGGTAGGGATTTCAGAAGTATTACACACTGACTAATTATGATTGCACAAAATTGAATTGTATATATTGAAACTTCACCATTGGAGACGTTTCCACAAGTGTGGCTTCCTCTGTGTGTATTCTGGATTGGTAGACTGCCAATTCCGACCTGATGGCAAAGCAGAATTTGTGTGTGTGTGTGTGTGTGTGTCTGTGTGTGTGTGTGTGTCTGTGTGAGAAACATAGATGTGCTTATTGGAAGTGACAGTTAAAACGATTCTAACTAGTAATGAATACGTGTTCTAACCGTGCCTTATGCTGTGATGATATTCATGCCATATTTATTTTAAACACATATTAGATGTCAGCTTATCCTTTGCCTGCATACTCTGTTGGAAGACAACTTTGCAAATGAGATTTGCAGCTATTTATGCAGCACTTTTGACAGCAGCAACTGGATTTTGTTTTCAGAAAGTGAGCAGAAATAACGCTTTTGGTGAAAGGTAAAACTGTTAGTGGCTGATTGAGACGCACAGTGGAACACCTTTGTAACTGGTCCAGGCTAAATGTGAGAAGCGGCCAGATCCGCAGGCTGCGAGATTTTGACACATCTCCTGTGCTCTTGGCACCTTCAGTGCAGGTGTCATCCTGGTTTCCAGCTGAAGCGCGATGGGAAGACATGTGTGGATATAGATGAGTGCACAACCACCTACCCCTGTTCTCAACGCTGTATCAACACACATGGCAGCTTCCACTGTCTCTGCGTCGACGGCTTTGAGCTCAGCCCCAATGACCCCACTGTTTGCAAGTCCACATCAGGTAAGGCGCACACATGTGCGTTTCACTGTGTATTCACAGCAAGTGCACTCCTAAAGCAGTAAAGTATGTTTTCCATCTGATATATGCGTATAGATGAAGAGCCCTACTTGATCTTTGCCAATCGGTACTACCTGAGAAAACTGAACCTGGATGGTACCAACTACACTCTTATAAAGCAGGTAACATGGATCACGGTTTAAAAAAACATTCAGTGTTTTTCTTCTCTGGATTCCTTATAATATTGCGCCTGCCTTTTTTTCCTCTCAGGGTCTGAATAATGCAGTAGCACTGGACTTCCACTATGCAGAGCAGATGATCTACTGGACAGATGTGACCACTCAGGGCAGCATGATTCGACGCATGCATATGAACGGCAGCAACATGGAGGTGAGTGAGAACATCTGAAATCCTTTCATTTTGTTTTGATAGTTGAGCTATATTTATTGTGGATTGTTGATGCAGTAGACCCGTGTTGAATCACGTTCACTCACTTGCGTGAGTTTCTGATTGGGAACTTCATCATCATCATCTTACTTACTGATTGATAAACCTGGCAGGTTTTGCACCGAACCTCTCTGAGTAATCCTGATGGCTTGGCGGTAGACTGGGTCGGTGGAAACTTGTACTGGTGTGACAAAGGCCGAGACACCATTGAGGTGTCAAAACTTAATGGGGCTTACCGGACTGTGCTGGTTAACAGTGGCCTGAGGGAACCTCGCGCAGTGGCTTTGGATGTACGCTATGGGTGAGAAGTTACACTGCAGATCATCACCAGCTACACTCATTGTTTATATAACTTTAACTTATAATTTCTTAATTATTTTTCATCTTAAGTTGATTTAGATTTGAATGTACAAAATGTAGTTTTAAGATTGTCTTTCTCCAATCTTAGTTATCTTTACTGGTCTGACTGGGGTGACAACCCTCACATTGGGAGAATTGGGATGGATGGCACTAATAGAAGTGTCATCATAGAGGATAAGATCACCTGGCCCAATGGATTAACCCTAGACTTCATCAATGACCGTATATACTGGGCTGATGCCAGGGAGGACTACATTGAGTTTGCCAGCCTGGATGGCAAGAACAGACACACAGGTAACAGAACAGTAAACACATTCACATTTTCTTTTTTTTTACTGCATTTTTTCATAGTAGGAGCATTTTGACTGGTGGTGCCATATCTTCTAAAGTTATCAGATTTCAGTTGTTTGTTTATGATTGTTGTATTGATCTGAAGAAACACCAGCTCTACAGTATCACACAGTCTGAACCCACTCGTCATTTCTTTGTATTTTGGTTCTTGTAATTTTCAAAGTTGTCTTGAAAGTAAATATACAAACTCCATTTTTGCCTTATACTCTATTTTTCCAGGCATGTTTACATGTTTCAATAAATCACAGGACCTATTTCCCATTTTTCTCATCAAAAAATAAAGAAATACGGGGTGGTTCAAGACTCTTGCAAAGTACTGCATCAGAGATTCAAAATACTCTCATCTTTAGTGACTTTTTTTTTGTCAAAGACTAATTATGTAAAAGCTCTCAGTAAAAGGGAGCAGCGTGCTATTAAGTGTCACAGTTTCTGTCCATGAATTGATTTAGTCTTTTAAATAAATGTGTCAGGGAACTGAGGAGCTTTAAGTGGTTTATATCTTACTCATTTAACAGGATAAACTGTTTATGACAAGACCATAGTGGTGATTAAAGAGAGGTTAGGTTTTCCTGTGAGTAAATTTTGCAGGTTCACATTGTGCTGTAATCTGAGTGACTTTCTTCT
>VVHJ01003405.1:19900-34369 GCA_015107715.1 Tylochromis polylepis | reverse complement strand
CACACACACACACACACACACACACACACACACACACACACACACACACACACACATTTGAGAGACACCAGGCATGAGCAGGCAGGTTACATGGTTGTCTGCTATTCTGGAGTCCTGCAGCTCAAGTCCAGAAGACACAAACTGTGAATAGGAGAGATTGTTCTGGTAAGAGAGGCCTCTGAGCGTGTATGATATCTGCATAGTGCTCAGTTGTTTAGCACATGTACTACAATAGTTGGAATCGTTAAACAGCTTTGCATGCAGGAATTCTGGAGTGCATTGGTCATCTGCATTGACACGTCCCACAAGTTGTGCTCAAAACCTATAGATAGCATAGGGATAGCATCCTCTTTTCTTTGTTTAGGGATATACATAATGTAAAATTATGGGATAGTATACAATTTACAGAATAAACTTCCAGCAGAGTGTTGTGCTTCATGAGCATTTTTGATCTATCAAGATGAATTGAAGCATTTTGGCATTGAGAAGTCATCATAAAATGTCAATGTCTTCTTTCAGCTCAGTGCTCTCCATTTCATGTATCTTATAAATTATTATTCACCAATCCCTGGATACACATGCGTCATAAAACACCAGTGTACCTTTTTGTGTCTTTGTGCAACAAGACTTTGTGCAACCTGTTTGAATTTAGATAAGGATGGACCAAAGGGCAATTGATGTTAATCTCACCAATACCTCAGCTCAACTTGATACTATAAAAACCACTATTACATCACAATGTCAGTTGATTAAAGTGGATTATTCTTTAAAGTCAGTGCTGAAACTACAGTGTCTTGCTGTCGAGGTATTTTGAACTTGAGCCACACACATAGCATTTGTCAAATTTGCTACAGTGTGCTTCCATAACACACAAACATCGAGAGTGAGCATGAAACAAATTATACAAGAGCAGGAAAAGTGGTTAATAGTGTAAAACCTAATGAGGTGTAGAACCTATTACATAACACAGAGATATAGTGCATGTCTGCACCCCACCCTGCCTCAGTTTGCCATTAACAGTGCAGGATTTTATCAAAGGTTTCTCTTTGCAACACAGCAACACAGGAGCAGCAAGAGTTTCAAATTCTGAATATGTTGATATATTCACTTGTATATTTGAGATGCATTACATTCACATATTTATTTGATAACTGTATTATGTTGTTTTAAGACTTTTCCTCCAATCAGCCTACTGAAGGCAGCAATGGTTTCATTCACTAAATAAGACAAAATAAATCATTCACTTCAGAATGATTTATTTTCAAATATAGAGTGTGATTGATTTATTCTTGTGTATCCTCACAGTTCTCAGCCAAGACATCCCTCACATATTTGCCATGACACTGTTTGAGGAATACATCTACTGGACCGACTGGGAAACAAAGTCCATCAACAGAGCTCATAAGACTCTGGGTACCAACAAGACGACCCTGATCAGCACCCTGCACCGACCCATGGACATCCACATTTACCATCCTTACCGCCAACCTCCAGGTAGGAGGAGTAAATGTGGCCTTTTGAACAAGTTTAAAGTCCAACAAACTGTTGGTATTCACTGCTGTTAAATAACATTTCAGTATAGATTTAGTTTCTGTCTGTGGTGTAATAACTTCTTTTCAGTATATTCAAATATATTCCCTACATTAATCCAGATATAAAACCTAAGGGTTGGGGGTGAAAAAAAAAATCAGTGAACCATGTGGTGAAAACATTTTCCCTCTTTCTATCTTTTCCAGTGCTCAACCACCCGTGCCAGATAAACAACGGTGGCTGCAGTAATCTCTGCCTCCTTTCTCCTGGTGGAGGTTACAAGTGTGCCTGTCCCACCAACTTCTATCTGGCAAACGATCAGCGCACTTGCATGTCCAACTGCACAGCCAGCCAGGTAATGATGTAAACATCATTAATGGAAAAATGGCCCATTGATGAGTGGCTTTTCATATCTCAGATCCCCGCTGTGCCCTATTTGATAAACTACTCATGCCTAGTCATTGCTTATTGACAGTTGGCTGGCTGCCCGGTGATATAATACCTAGCTTACGCTTTTGTCAACGACAAATGAGCCAGTGAAGCCCTGATATAATGCCCTATCATCACTTTGATTCACTTCTCTTCCTGTTGCAGTTTGTGTGCAAGAATGACAAATGCATTCCTTTCTGGTGGAAATGCGACACAGAAGACGACTGTGGAGACCGTTCAGATGAGCCAGCCGACTGCCGTAAGTGTTTGAAGAAGATAATTAGGACGTGATGGAGTATGACAGTCATCTAGCATGCTTTATGCATGCTATACCTTTTGATCTTACCTCAGCCCACAATTCCACAGTGAAATGTTTATCGGTGTGATCTTGAAACACTGTGTGACTTCTTCTTCCACGACAGCTGAATTCAATTGCAGGCCAGGGCAGTTTCAGTGTGGTACAGGCATCTGCACCAACCCTGCATACATCTGTGATGGAGACAACGACTGCCAGGACAATTCAGACGAGGCCAACTGTGGTATGTGTCTGGGTTTTTTTTGTTTTGTTTTGTTTTTAATTGCCACTGTTTTATTTGAAATTTTCACAAGAGAACCCAGTATAAGACAGAACAGGGACTGACAGGAAAAACAAGAAATTTTGACAAATGGATAACGTGGAGCAGCAGGAGTCTAAAACGCTGACAAAATCAACACTGACAAGAGAAACTCTGGAACATGAGGGAATTGAGATGATATGATGATTTGACAAAGACTCACACTTTATACACACGAGGCACATGTGAACTCAGTCAAGAACAAAGAAAGAAAGCAATGACAAAGAAAGCTACATGAGGAACTAACCTTCAGAATTTAACAGCAAATAAACTGGGAAAAAAGGACCTGGGTAACAGAAAGTGCACCAAAAGGGAAAAGACACAGAAACATAAAGGCAGTACCCAAAACTAAGGTTACCACAGAAAAGATGGTAAAGAGCTTGGAAAAACAGATTTTCTATTTTTCTTATGTCACCATATTGCTTTAATGTTATTTACTCATTCATTTTTAATCTCTTTCTTATCTCACCGCAGACATTCATGTTTGCCTGCCCAGCCAGTTCAAATGTTCCCACCCGAGCCGCTGCATTCCAGGCATCTTCCGCTGTAACGGCCAGGACAACTGTGGAGAAGGGGAGGATGAGAAGGACTGCCGTGAGTATCCCTACTTTTTCAGGGTTTTTTTTTTTTCTCTCTTTCTTTCAGTCCACACTTACTGCAAACCTGTTATTCCCCCCCCCATCTCCACCCCATAGCTGAGGTCACATGTGCGCCCACCCAGTTCCAGTGTGCCATCACCAAACGCTGCATACCTCGTGTGTGGGTGTGCGACCGTGACAATGACTGTGTGGATGGATCCGACGAACCCGCCAACTGCAGTAGGACCCCCATTTTACTCTGCTTGTTGTTTATTCTGAGTCATCCCAATTGGCTTTAAGTGTAACTGCCTCCCATACGTTTCCCTTTGCAGCCCAGATGACTTGTGGCGTGGACGAATTCCGATGCAAAGACTCTGGCCGCTGCATTCCCGCTCGCTGGAAGTGTGACGGCGAGGACGACTGCGGCGATGCATCGGATGAACCAAAAGAGGAGTGTGGTAAATATTATCTTTTCTTTTTTTTTTCTATATATATTTTTCTCTGGTTTTGATTTTATTGGCAATAATAATTTTGTGACTTGGACAGCTGAGAGGACGTGTGAGCCGTACCAATTCAGATGTAAGAACAACCGCTGTGTGCCGGGCCGCTGGCAGTGTGACTATGACAATGACTGCGGGGACAACTCTGATGAAGACAACTGCAGTAAGTATCACTTTGAGCTTGAAAACAATGCCTCCATATGTCATTTTACCTTCTTCACTGTCATTTACACTCATGCCTGTGTCTTTTTCACTGGTAACATAGTCACGTTGCATCTTTTTAACTCTTAACTGCTACAGCATTTGTTTGGTGCTAATTCATTGCCCATTTCTCATCTGATTATTTGTTTCATTTCATACTGTCCTGTTGGCATGAGCCAGAGGTAAGTTAATTCATCTCCATAAGAGAACCACTCCCATATTGAGTGCCTCTCTGTGTCTGTTATTAAATAGTGTCTTCATTCACTGTCCCTCTGACCTGTGAGAGTCTGCAAGCTGAGCTCTGTACAGACTTCATCGTCAGTGCTAACTGGCTATCGCAGCAAATATAACCACACAAAACAACAGTTATAAAACCAGTTATATTGAAAATAAATTGTAATAAAACAGCTCCTTTCACTCTCTCGCATTACCTGCAGTGTCTACAGTCATCCCCTGTAAGTGTTACACTCTTTGTCTTGTGCTGAAGGGTAAAGTGGCCATAGCTCACCGCATCTGTGCCGGTGTTGTCAGTGACACGAGCCTTGTGTTCTTCTGTAGTGCCTCGACAGTGTTCAGAAAGCGAGTTTGCCTGCACCAACGGCCGTTGCATTGCTGGGAGGTGGAAGTGCGATGGAGACCATGACTGTGCGGATGGATCCGATGAGGTTGGATCTGTTGAAATAGTTTGAAAAAAATCTCTTTTGTGCATTTCTGTTATGTGTGTGTTTATGGTCTATGATGTTTCTTTAGCATGGCTGTGATTTGAAGTGTGACCACGACCAGTTCTCATGTAAGAATGGACACTGTATTCCGATCCGCTGGCGGTGTGATGCCGATCCTGACTGCATGGACGGCAGCGATGAGGAAAACTGTGGCAGTGCTGGTAAGCATATTTCTGCTTGTGTATCATTTTTAATAGAAGAAAAATGTGTATTTGTATATTTGACTTTTGCTGAGACAAAAATGCTTGAGTATTGGTTGACACATATTTTGCTAGTAGATCCACAATGCCTTAAAGCTGAAGTTGTATCAGGTTTTACACAAGCACACACCGGTAGTAAAAATCTGCTTCTTCCTGCAGCTGGCCGTCACTGCCCTCTGGATGAGTTCCAGTGTAACAACACTCTGTGCAAGCCCCTCGCCTGGAAGTGTGATGGAGAAGATGACTGTGGGGACAACTCTGATGAGAACTCCGAAGAATGCAGTGAGTCCTGCTGCCTTGCTGATCACAGCCATGTTGAATTCCTATTGCATTTCTTTTCTTCTGACCCATTTTTCTTTCCTCTGCCCTGTGCTCCCCCTTCTCTTCTCTTTCCATTTGACTCTTAGGGAAGTTCCAGTGTCCACCCACAAGAGCGTTCCGCTGCCAAAATGACCGTGTATGTCTGCAACTGTCAAGGAGGTGTGACGGTGTTAATAATTGTGGAGACAACAGCGATGAACTGAACTGTCGTAAGTTAGGAAGTTGTTCCGGTTATAAAATCTACTTACTTATCTTTGACTGAGGAGATGCTGACTTATGTCTGCATTTTTGTCAACAGAGACTCCTCCATCTGTTCCCACATGTGAGAAAGACAAGTTCCTGTGCTCCAATGGCAGATGTATCAGCTCCAATCAGCGCTGTAACTACTTTAATGATTGCGAAGACTATGGCTCTGATGAGATCAACTGCAAAACAGGTAGATCTTCACTTACTTCTGCATAACTGACCATGGACCTAAGGTCTGAAATTTTTATGCTTTAAATCCACTGTCTTATCTTTCACTTCACTAGACACAAAGCTAAACGACTGTCGGAGTAACAGGACGCAGTGTGGTGATGGAGATGAGGCCCACTGCGTCACCAATGGCACAGACTCCTTCTGCTCTTGCAAACCAGGCTTCCAGAAGATAGGACACCACACCTGTGGAGGTACACACACAGAAAGCGCATCATGACAGCTCTTACCCTCAATGTAGAGTTTAGAACTGAAGAAGCTTCTCGGATGAGAGGTGAAACGTCTTCAAGATACTTAGAGAAGTCCAGACGCTTTTCTTTCCAAGCTCCTTAAACCTCAATGTAGAGGGCAATATTTTTCAATTTCATGTGACTTTTTTCTTTTTCTTTTGGGTCTCATATTTTTAAGATAAGAATGAGTGTCTGCAGTTTGGAGTGTGTTCCCACATCTGCAACAACACCAAAGGCTCCTACAAATGCAGCTGCCACAAGTACTTTACCAGGATAAATGACACCTGCAAGGCTGACAGTAAATACGCTGCTTATTTTATTTATTTTTGTTCTCTCAAGTCTTGTAATAATTGTTCATTTCAAGGTGAGTGTCACTGCAACTTTTTCCCTCTCTTTCCTTCCAGACATGAACAGCAGTCGGCAGATTCTATACATAGCTGACGACAATGAAATCCGAAGCCTTGACCCTGGCATGCCCAACTGGCGCTATGAGCAGACCTTCCAGGGTGATGCCAGTGTGCGCATTGATGCGATGGACCTGCACGTCAAGAGCAACCGCATCTTCTGGACCAACTGGCACACGGGGCGCATCTCCTCCTATGAGCTTCCAGGATCATCCTCATCATCATCTTCTAGGATCAACAACCTGCAGGTAATGCTGGTCAAATAATGCAAAATCTCTATAGCACCAATATACACACATAACTCAAACACCTGAACTTTCTGCTTTTATCCAGATCAAAGACCTGAAGATGCCCCGTGGTATTGCTGTGGACTGGGTGGCTGGTAACCTGTACTGGACTGACTCAGGCCGAGATGTAATTGAAGTGGCTCAGTTGTCAGGCCAGCATCCCAAGACCCTCATCTACGGCATGATAGACGAGCCTTATGCCATTGTAGTGAATCCACCGAGAGGGTAAATGGATCATTCTTTAAAAAAATAAAAATAAAAATAAATTCTGTGGTCATATATTTTGCACATATGTGTTCTGACTCTGGACTTTTTATTAGTACCATGTACTGGGCAGACTGGGGCAACCACCCTAAAATTGAGACGGCCGCCATGGATGGCACTCTAAGACAAACGCTCGTCCAGGAGAACATCCAGTGGCCGACAGGTAAGTACTGCTTCAAGACTGATTTTATTTGAATCCAGATACGCATAATTATTTCATCCACATAGTTTAACATTTTCATTAAGGCTCTCTAATTGTGCCTCTGCAGGTTTAGCTGTGGACTACTTCAATGAGCGTCTTTACTGGGCAGATGCTAAACTCTCAGTCATCGGCAGTGTTCGTCTGGATGGCTCTGACCCTGTTGTTGCTGTCTCCGGGATGAAAAACAGTTGAGTTTATTCTACAACTTTCCAGACTACACACAAGTTTACCAATGTAACATTAACACGTTACCCATATGTATTTTGCCTTTTTTTCCCTCTAGGTTTGCTCCATCCATTCAGCATAGATATCTTTGAGGACTACATTTATGGGGTCACATATATTAACAACTTTGTCTTCCGGGTCAACAAGTTTGGTAAAGGCCCTATGGAGAATCTCACTACAGGCATCAACCATGCTACAGACATAGTCCTGTATCACCGTTACAAGCAGCCAGAAAGTGAGTATCAAACATATTGCTGGTTGATTTGGCCGAGGATTTTTCTTCACACGTACTCTGCTTCAGTCTAAATTTAAAATGCACACCACACATCTTGTTTTCTTGCATGCTGGTTGTCTTGTTTCTCTCTGCACCAGTGACTAACCCGTGTGACAGGAAGAAGTGTGAGTGGCTGTGTCTGCTCAGCCCCAGCGGGCCGGTGTGCACCTGCCCAAACAACTACGTTGCAGACAACGGCACATGTGTGGAGAGACCAAACCCCACCCAGTCACCGTTCTGTATGTGCACTACATAAGCAAGTAGCTTCCACTCTAGCAAGGTTAACATATACCCACTAAATTCAAAATGCGGTGTCCTTTGACAGCCCCGCCCTCAGGTCCGTGCAATATCCAGTGTCAGAACGGTGGGAGCTGCTTCTTCAACGACCGTCAGGTGGCAAAGTGTCGCTGCCAGCCCAGCTACATAGGCGAGAGATGTGAAATCAACCAATGCAGGGACTACTGTAAGAACGGAGGCACCTGCACTGCTTCTCATGCCGGTAAGAGATTCAGTTCAAGGTTTATCATATGATGCCAAATCACAACAACAGTCACCTCAAGGCATTTTTAAACTGTATGGTAAAGACCCCACAGTATAAAGCAATGATGGCTCCGGAGATAACAATGTCAATCTGTCGGTTGGTCTGTCTGATTTGTGTTATTCAGGACAAAGTATCTCAACAGGTTTTGTATGAAATAACATCAACATTTGCATTTGTCATACCCAGAGGAAGAACTCTCCTTTGGAAATCCAGTCTTTTTTTTTTTTCTTGTGCCACAGTGAATTTGGCCAAACTATTGAAGTGATTGCCATAAAGTTTCATCTAGACCTTAATAACATGATCCTTTGACATTATCCTTCTTTAGGCTGAAAAAAATTTCAGCTGATCCAGTGCTGATGATCATCAGCCTCAGCTGTACCCTGAGTTTACTGCTGATTAGCGAATGTTACTGTGCTAATCAGGTTGAATTTGACGTGCCAAGGCTTTTGATCACAGTAAAGAAGCTTTTTTTTTTGTCTTTCCCCTATTCCAAAAATAGTTTAAATGATTTTAAAAAAATCCATTCTTTTGATGTCTGTGAGAGTATTCTTGAGTACTCATTAGTGATAGCAATTACAGGCTGCAGCAGAGAAGACATGAAGCAGGGGAATTCCACATATTTCCAAACCTTCGTCTCACTGGCACTTCATTTGTTCTATCATGTGTGCAAACCAGTGGAATTTCTAGTTTAAGAAAACTGAGAAGGAACTGAGTCAGCAGTTTTGGTTGTGTGTTTTCAAATGTTAAATGAAATGTAATACTTAAAATTTCAATTTTATTCAGCAGTTATATCATATTTTAATTGTGTATTCTAGGTTTGCCAACTTGCAGATGTCCTAAAGGCTTCACAGGGCCCAACTGCAACCTCCACACTTGTCAGGACTACTGCCTGAATGGAGGCAAGTGCTCAGTCAGCATGGGCAACCAGCCAACCTGCAGCTGCCTGCCAGAGTATCTGGGAGACCAGTGTCAGTACAGTAAGTAAAAGCACCTGAGGATGTTTCTGTTTTGTTTTTTTTTCTTCAATAGATTGCTAAGCAGGGTATTTTGCATCAACAATATGTGACCCTCTTCTCTTTCTTTGCTGTCTTGAGGTAAATGTGAAGGCTTCTGCCAGAATAGTGGAACCTGCTTACAGACCTCCAACGGCACCAAACTTTGTCTGTGCCCCACCGAGTACATCGGGCACCAGTGTGAGCTGGACAAATGTCAATTCTGCGGAACGGGCAAATGTATGACCTCAGCCTCAGGGGAGGTTTCCTGCAGGTGAGTATCGTGTGGGACGTGGTTTCTGCATATCGATTAGACTTTGATTTGTAAATATTTGCTGGCTTTTATTTTGAACTGCCAGAATGTTCTTCACCCAAGGTCACACAGCAATCAGTGGATTTTGTGCTTCCTAACAGTGCACAGAATGGAATATATCATTCTAAAATCGTGGGAATTATTATTATTATTATTATTATTCTGCTGCATTAGTGTCTGTTTTAATTTTTTTTTTTCTCTGTATGTTTGAAGCTGTCCAAATGGTCGGATCCAACCCAGCTGCTATTCCTGTTTAAGCTACTGCGCACACGGACAGTGTTCAGTAGACAATCGCACACTGCTGCCACAGTGCACGTAAGATCCCAATAGACATACACAGGCGTATATACTTAATAATATTTTATTGTTTTAATGTCCGCTAAGCACACTTGGACACACATCCACTGTGTACCTCTATACCCAGGTGTCCTGTTGGATGGAGGGGATACAGATGTGAGATTACAGCTCCTATAGAGTCTAGTACTTCTGGTGGTAGTAAGTCAGCCACTCCCTGACAAAATCAAAGTTTGCTCATAAAACATGCACTTTGGTCCTATTTGCTTATCATTATTTGTTCACTCATAGGTACTGCATCCATCATCGTCCCAGTGCTGCTGCTGCTGTTGCTGGCACTGCTGGTAGTTGGTGCCATCTTGTGGTACAAGCGGAGAATGCGTGGGTGAGTACTAGTTTGGGACACTTTTTCATTTTAAAAAAAATTCAAACTCCATTTGTCATCTGGTCCTCACCGTTCTGGTCTTTCTTTCTCTCTTACCTTTTGATAACCATCTATTTCCCTGTCTCCCAGGTCTCTATGCCAGGGCAAATCTCGTTCTCACTGCTCGCGGTAACTTGATAGGGTTACATAATTCACCTGTTGACCCCCAATTCCTCTCCTCTCCTTTCCCTAAAATATAGTCAGACTGCCTTTGCTATGCTTTTTGTCTGTCCTTTTGTCCATTCTGTCGTTCAGTGCCAAAATCTTTCCATTGTAATTGCTTGCCATCTTTTGTTTGACTTCCATGGGGGTTCCCATCCAACAACACAGGGGGCCTGCTGACTCTGGAATAGCTCTGGTGATGCACGAATAGTTGAACTTTTATGTCCTCCCAATGTCCTCCATGCCTTTCCCTGTTTACATTTGTAAATGTTAGGCTCAGGCAATATGCTTGCAGAGTAAAATGTATAACTGTGCATCTATGAAAAATGTTTATATGCTTGCAAACAGCCGAATATTTGCAATCTAATCCAGCATTCTCCGCGATGGACATGCTGCAGTATATTCGATAGGTTTGATCAAATGACCTTTTGACACAAAAGCTCATTTGAAAACCTTTGATATATGTTGTCTTGTTCTTGTCGATTGTATATAGCCAGTGTTGAGTATCTGGTTTATGATAAGACACCTTTTTAGCCACTGTAACTGGTTTTATTTAGCCTTTCTTCTGAGATTAGCACATCATTTCTTTTAAACAAGGATCTGAATCTGCTTCTAAGATAACTGTTTATCTGTTTCTCTGCAGTGCCAAGGGCTTCCAGCACCACCGAATGACTAACGGGGCCATGAATGTTGAGATTGGAAACCCTGCCTATAAGATCTATGAAGGAGATCCTGATGATGATGCTGGGGAACTCCTTGATTCCGACTTTGCTTTAGACCCAGACAAGGTAACAAAGCCTGTTTCATTAAAAAAATATCCACAAATGCCTGGTAGTGGCTAACCATGCAGATATTTCCACATTTCTGAGTGCTGTTTTTTTTTTTTTTTTTTAATGAATTGGTTTTGGTTGTGGAGTCGTCATAGACAACAAATGGACACAGCTTTGGTCAGAAAAATGAAGCCAGTGCAGAAGTGCATTAAACTTCTATGTGATCTGAAGAACACTGGATGAAAATAGCTGTGTTTCTGAATATGTTCCTGTCTGTGGAAGTCTAGTGGAAAACAGTTTTGTGTCTTGACTGATCTGTAATCACTTTTCTACATTCATATCCAGTTTTTTGCCACCAAGGTAGCAACAGTGGAAATGCAAAAGCTTCAAGGCAAGACTTAGGAAACAAGTGGGTGTTGTCATGGTATTTACTTCTGGCATCTGTAACGAATATTGGAATGAATATTGTTAGAATTATGTGAATCATATACTTTAGCTCTGATGAGTGGCTCCATAGTCTCACGGTTTACACATTATGGGCGGCTGTGGCTCCGTTGGTAGAGCGGTTTGTATACAGATCAATCCTTGGGCAAGATACTGAACCCTGAGTTACCTCTGATGCGTTCATGGGCGCGCGTGTGTGTGTGTGTGTGTGTGTGTGTGTGTGTGTGTGACTGTGTGTATGAATGTATTCAGCAGATAAAAGCACAGTATGAAGGCACTATATAAATACCATTTCTTTTACATTCACCTAAGAAGTGAAAAAATTCCCAGTTTAATCCCGGCTGGAAACAAAAATCCCTTGGGGGGTGTCAGGAAGGGAAACCCACTGTGAATAAGGGGAGCAGCTGAACGAAGCTTTTATGCTGGAGCCCTCATGGTCACTATATTCAAACACTTCACCATCATCATAAAGCATCAAATGAGGAATTGTCGATAAAGTCTTGAGTGCTTGAAAAGAAGTTGGAAGTTCTTCAGTGGAAATACACTTACTGGTTTGTTGGGGGCAGATAATTAGTGCCCAGATTTTCAGAAACAAATAACCAAACATAGAAAACATAACAAACCACAACTATCTGCCAGGGTTTTAGCACTGAGCGGGAAACATTTTGTTATTTATGTGAGCTGAGCCTATTTGAATAAACATAAAATAAACTGCTTCTTTCACAATATACCAAATCTTTTCATTTCTTTTACCTGAGTCACCAAGTAATTTTCTTCTCTCCGCAGCCCACCAACTTCACGAACCCAGTGTATGCCACCCTGTACATGGGTGCCCACAACAGCCGCAACTCTCTGGCCAGCACTGATGAAAAGAAGGAGCTCCTCTCCCAGGTCGATGAGGACATGAGCGACCCCCTGGCATAGACCTCGGCATGGACTGAACTCTGCCAACATTGCCCTGCCTTGCCCAACCTAGAGCCAGAAAGCTCTCTCATTTTATGCCTTTACCAGCTGAAAAGAAAAGCAACAACAAAAAAAAACAAACAAACAGAAAAACGAGAACACTGTATAAAATGTATAAAATGAAGGACTACTTTTTTTAAGTGATTGCAGTATTATATTTTGTTCTTTGACAAAAAGGAAAAAAAATCCTCTGGTGATGGAAAAGAAACCATTTTATAGACATTTTATTCAGTTCTTTTTTTTATTTTGCTCACTTCCTCACAACTCTCTCTCTCTCTCACACAGACACACACACTTACACACACCTCTCTCATGCATATACCCACTACCTCTGTGCAAATGTAAAAGATAAAAATGGCAGTGGAACAATTTTAATTTTTTTATTTTTGTATAAATTGTATAGGGGAAAAGAGAAAAAAAACTGATTTTTGTTCCATCCTAGAAAATTGTTGCCAAGTCTTCGTCGTTCATGACAGAGAGATGTGTCAGTGCTCACCGTGAATGCTTCCTGGATGCTGGTTCACATTTTGCGTATATGTATGTTTGCTACTGGAGGTCTTGGAGGGAATGGCGAGGTGATGTTTAACTGCACGTGTATGCACGAGAGACTCGGCATCTGTTCTGTTGTTGCAAAGAACTACATTCAAATGATTGTCTTTTACCTCCTTGCACAGACTAAAGTTATATATATATATATATATATATATTATAAATATATATATTTCCATATATATGAACCTATTAACAAAGTGTCTTGAAAATATACCCAGGAATACAAACATCAGTAACAAATAGCAGTCTGTACTTTTTAATGTTTTTCTTTTGTTTTTTAAAGTCATTGTATAATTGACATACTTTGTGTCACCGATGAATGAATCATGGCAGTGTGTTAGTGTGCGCTGGATGAAGATGATTGTAATTAAGTCCACATTCCAGGATGAAAAAGTCTGGGATGATATCTGTGGCCTTGGTTTAGCCTACTGCAGGACACCCTGGACAGGAGCTGGGGCTTTGTTCTGAAATTCTTCTGGAGTAAAGACAAGCTTCTGTGAATTTCCGGTCATCATCTAAAAAAACAAGCTGCGACCAGTAATTAGCCGAGGATGGTTGCGTTCAACTTTTGTTCCTCGTCTTTTGATTGTAAACATACTTTCAGGAAAGGCCAGGGAGACCGTCTGATGGTACGTACTTCTGTGGGAGGTTGCTTTTTTTTCTTTTCTTTTTTTCTTCACTGTATGTAATTACATGGACATGTAATTTAGGTTAACGCTCATTGTTAAGTGCATTCTCAGGAAGGAGACTGATCGGCTTCCTGATAAGCATTCCTTTCTCCATTCCTTTGCTTTGCTGCTAACCATCCGTCTCGTCAGCCTGGATTTTTAGTCTCAGAAGTGTCGCTCGGTGTCTCACTGCTCACCATATTGCTTTTAATCACCTGAGCTTGTCAGCCATACCTACCATATCATTGCATGGTGCTCACACACACACAGACACACACACCTAACCAAGAGGAAACTCTGGCTTTAGCCCTCAAATGTTAACAGTATTCATCACATTTTTTTTTTTGTTTTTTTAATTCTGGGTTTTTTTTTTTTTTTCCTTGTTTGTTTTAACATCCTGGTCTGTTAAATCGTCATGTAAATTAGAACAATCATATTTCATTAGGAACATTTCTTTCGCTGGCAAAACCCACGTTTGTGGTTCTGATTGTTTTGTTATAATTAGATTTCTTTTTGATATAAGGAATTAAATGGATTTTTATAGTAGAAATGTACGATGGCCGTGTCTGTCATTTGGAAAGATGGAGAGGAAAAGCAGTCTCCTTCATTACTTCTTGCTTCAGTACATTAGAAAATACCCTCACTTATCATTAAAGAATTAAGAAATAAAACACAAACGTGTAGAAAGCACTTGTTTGGATGTCGCTTAATCCAGAAAGGCTTCTGAATTGTAATGAAAGTCTTTGGTCGTGTTACATAAATCATCATATTTATTAAACAGGAAGTGTTGTCTTTCAGTCAACAGACAATCCCAATAGCTTTTTCTTTAAAAAAAAAAAAAAAAAAATTTTTTTTTTTTTTAAAAAAAAAAAAAAAAATTTTTTTTAAAAT
>VVHJ01003405.1:5061-16612 GCA_015107715.1 Tylochromis polylepis | reverse complement strand
GGGGGTTCAAAATGCATATGACAGAAACCTGGTCAACCTTGGCATTAAGGGGGAAGGGCTAGCAGTTGGCGTCGTCACAGAGGTTGGCTTCACAGAAGAAACGTGAGCCGCGTTTAGCAGTGCGGGCCGTGAAGGGCACACTCTTCAATACTGGGGGGAGGAGGGGGAGGAAGAGAAAACATGTCACACCTGAAACACTGCCCTGAGGGGGAGGGGCAAACCTTGTGAAAGCCTAATGTTCTTAATAAGGTTAAGGACATGTCCTGAAAGCCGTCCACTGGATAAAACATGGTTAGAGCTCTGATAGTAGTGACACACAATTATTCCTTTTATTACCAATAAAGTAATTATAATGAAGCAACATTCATATTATTTACACTTTAGACAGTTATTAATGATCATCACAAAAACATCAGTTAGTTTATGTGCTACGCTGAGGCTGTCGATGCAAGGTTTTTTCTCCCAGTAAAGGCTTAAAAATACGTAGGTGTGCTGTAAGATGATTTAACTTTGGCATCTCCAAAGATTAAATGTAGGAAACAAAATTCTGCACTGCCCAATCACTTTTCACTCTTTGCAAACAGAATATTATGCTATTCTGCTGGTGTGCAGTTTGTATCCCTGTCTGTCCAGACTGGTATGGTATGAGCAGTGACGACTTTGAAGGAATTTAATAGGTAGGCACCTACCTACCTCACAATCTCCCCTTCTGTCTTACGACATTCAACTACTGGGCAGAAAAGTATGTTTGCCAAACATTATAATGTTGCTCAATCACAGCAAAGTTAACCTTTTGATCTTTTGGATATGTGTCATCGTTTAATCATTCTTTCCCAGTTTTTTCATAATTAGCCTTTAGTTTTGAGCAAAATTTGGTTTCATGAGGTCATGTGATCTTTGAAATTTCAGTACATGTGACTTTTTGTGCCAGATTAGAAGAAATTATAGAGATGGAAGTATAGAAAGCCAAAAACACGATCCCTCCAGGAACAGCTGCTTGAGGCTGTCATGGATCCTAATTATTAGTATCTCAATTTACTTCCTTTCTTGAGACCTGGCCTTTCTGAAAATACACACTTTGATACCCAACAGCATATTCCCTAACAGACTAGACAGCATGGCATGGAACAACGCTTGCTATTTGCTGTGCTCCAGATGTGCTGGTGTCTGAAGCACGTAGCACAAGGTGCACTTCAAAGGAGCTGAGCAGTCGATGACCACAGTCATCCTCAGCCTGGGAACACTGGGGCTGCTGGCACGCACATGGGTTCTTTTAACAATTCTGTCTGGCCCACCTGTGAT
Organism: Tylochromis polylepis; assembly: GCA_015107715.1. NCBI lineage: Eukaryota > Metazoa > Chordata > Actinopteri > Cichliformes > Cichlidae > Tylochromis > Tylochromis polylepis. The sequence goes on along the minus strand of VVHJ01003405.1, from coordinate 15,310 downwards.
AATGTCTTCAATAGTGCCATCCTTGCCCTCGTACACAGGCCGATGGTCTTTGGCTTGCCGCCTGCGCAGCTCTGCAATCAGCTCCTGCTGCTGGTGCCTCTTCTTCTGGGCCTGAACCTGAACCAGCGGAAAGGATATTTGTTTGTTTTCACTGTGATTCCTGGCCTACGAGAAAGCTTTATTTAGCACTGAGTAAATATGTGATAGATTTCATCCAGCGGGGCTGTACCTTAGGGTCATGCTGCTTAGCCTCCTGAGCCAGTAACTTTTCTCTCATTGCTTCCTCTTGCTTTTTCCTCTGTTCATTTTCTTCCAATGCATCCTGTTGAGAAAAAAAAAGATGACACATCTGTGACAAGAAACTGCAGTGGAAATAAACCCCAGTCAACGTGCTTTTGTGTAGCAATGTGAGGCAAAGAAAAAAAGAGTTGAAAAGCTGGGCATAAACAGGAAAACCACACTTTAGTAAACATGACCAGGACCACGCACACGCTTAAATGAACAGTTTGACATACAGAGAAAGACAGACAAAGGGATCAATAAGTATGGTAAATATGACACTTTAGATAATTATAAATTAGCCAAGCTGGGCATAAATATTAAAAACAAGGCAACAGCTCCCCTGACTTGAATCAAAAGTAACAAAATGTGACAATGGGTTTTGTTTTTTGTTTTTTTTAAACCAGATAATCTAAGCTGATATGCTGTGGATGACAGAAACTTCAAACTGTCTCCAAAAACACAAATAACCTCAGCGATAAGTTGTTCCTAGGCCACCAAGAAAAAGCTGGTGATTTCACAGTTGGCAACAAATTATTTAAAGATACTCTTTCTTCTTTAACGTCTTTAACTGACTGACAGTAAGCTCTACGGGAGACAGAACATTTTCAGCCTATTTTCCTCCAGTTTTTCTTATGTTAATTTGAAGTTTGGGTTTGAAATTGTAACCTTCTCTTTCTCGTTAGTTTGTTTAGTATTGTGGCTTTATGGCAACTCCTAGCTGTTCTTTTTATTTTGGCTTATGCTCTCACTTAAGTTAAATTAAAGCTTCTATGTCTGGCAATAAGAGGCCTTAAAAACTGTAGAAAACTATATTCTATTACTCGAGGCAACAAGTGTTTGTTAAACAGTTCCTTTAAAGCACACGCATGCACTCAAACAGACACACGAGTCCAGAAATCCTTGTGTTGCACGTTTCCTTGAGCTGATCCCATAAATCTAGACGGAGAACAATCTCAGGAAGCGTGGTGTGTGTTGGGGCAGGGCGAGGCTGTCCGGAGGTAAAGGGGAGGGAGGGATGGAGGGATGGAGGGGAGAACCAGTCTAAACACCACAGCTGCAGCTTCTAAAGTCAGACCCAGCTGGCCTTTCCTGTTATTTGGCCTGGGAGTACACGGCACGTCCTGTGCCACAAAAGCAGCCAAAGCTCTGCCCTGCTCTGCTCTCAGCAAGACTGACAGCAAACCAGGGAACTTCCCAAATGACCAGCTGAGGAAGTGAGGAAAGCTACGAAGATGTAGCTTCTGCTTGGTGTCCTCACCTTGTAGGCCTTGATGAAGCGGACAAACACAGGGAAGAACACGGAGGGTGGAGCCGTCTTGGCACTTTCTCCAAAGTAGCTCACCACACTGTTAAAGGCTTCCTAGAATTGGGAAAGAGAATGTTTGTAAACACTGTCGAGTTAGGAGTCGTGAGTGGCTGTGCATCAGATGTCAGTGAGATGAATGAGCGAGAAAGGTTTAATTTTCATTTGTCCCAGTGGATAATTTGAGGTTTCGGAGGTGAAGACATTGTCAGATACCTCTGCCATCTTGGCATCCTTCTGTAACTTGTCCAGCTGTGAGTCACTAGCTTGGACAAAACCTTTCAGGACTGAGTGGTCGTGGAGACTGCACTCTCTCCGGATGAGGTCCATGCCTTTCCCCAGCTCTCGAACATCCAGCAGGACGTTTTCCAGAGACACTTTGCACACAGACATTAGAGCATATTTTTAAGTATATTACGTAGCGTTTTATCCAGATGTTAACATCTGACATTTCTGTGAAAATACTGTGTCCCCACACAGTTGCTGACAGAGTTTAATATTTGGTGCACGCTTACCTGCTGCAGCTTTGTCCACAAAGTGCAATTCATTGTAGAAGTTGGCCAGTTCAGGGTACTTCTCCTTCACAATAAGAGCTATGTAGTGGAGTAATGTCATCTTTCTGTCTGTAGACTTAGTGTCCAGAAGCTGTGTAAAAAAAAACATTGTTAGGAAAAGCAATTTAACAATAAACTCTACAGCACATTTTTGTGCTGACTGGTATTTCAATAAACTTCACTACTGATTACTCACCAGATCAAGGCTTTGTAATTTGAAACCATAAACGCAGCCTCGTTTGCTGCTGTTCATGTAGTTTCCTAGGGCTAAGATGATCTGTGAGAAAACCAAAAGCATTGAGTGAATATATGCATTAAAAAATACTAATGCTGCTGTTGTGAAAGTCAAACACATCTCACTTCGAGCATTCTCTTGAGCTTTGGTGCAGACTTGATTGAGCCAGAAGCAGCAATGATGGCATTGAGCTGCGGCGTGAGCATGTTCACGTTGTCGGCAAAGTTTCCAACAAAGGTGATAATGTTCATTCTCTGCGTCAGCCTCTCGATCTTGCTGAATAACAGCATGAAGCGATCCTCCTCTGCTAACTGATCCAGCGGACGCCGCTCACGCTCGTACTGACGCAGCACCTTCACTTCTGCCTCGGTGGGGAGGAAACGCATCAGGCACTCCACAAAGTCGACAGGTAAGGCCTTGAGGTCAAACCTGAGTAAAGATAACATGTTACCTGTAATTTGTTCCACAGAAAATTCTTAAAGCATGTAAAGTTGATGTAAACTACAGGTGCATACTTCTCTATCGCTTTGCAGATCTCTTCTGTCGTCTTGTTAGCCTTTCGTAGTGTGATGGCTAAGTTCTTGGAGCGATTGGCGTCCAGAAGTGTGACTTTGTTTGCTGCCTTCTGGGCTACTTTGCTCTTTGTGCAGGAAAGATCCACAACTGGACCCTGGGCTCTCGTCTTAAATAGCTCCTCAAACCTCTCCAGATCCAGCTCCTGCAGATGAATGACAACTCAACTTTTACTTGTTCTAAATTTATGTTAAAGGTCCTGAACACATATGTGTGGTAAGTGTTATGGTGTTGGTATGAAGCTGGCTATTTCGCGACACATTTCTCTTAACATTTTAGTTTTGTTTTGCTATACTTTTTCCCCTTATTAAGGTTTGAACTCAACTGGAAGAGACTAGAGATTAACCTGAATTACCAAGCTACTAAAAGTCTGACCAAACCTAACCAACCCTGTCATGCTGAAACCTGAGCTTTTGACTATGGAAAAGTTTTACTGAGATTAATGCTAATTTACCATAAGTTTTTTATATTATTTGACACATTAACCAAGATCTGAATCTGAACATGAAATAGGTTTTATCTTCTTGATTTACCTCTAGCACACGTTCATCATCGATCTCGTTGAAGACTGTGCCATTGATCTGATTGGGCTTCAAGGCCGTCCAGTTAAACACAGGCAAGCGGAACTTCGTCTTTATAGGCTTCTTGATTCTGATAGCTGTGGTGAAGCAAGTGTTAGTTGAATACAGATAGAATGGTACTTATATAGCGCTTTTCTACTCAAAGCTTCATTCAGCTACTCACACACATTCATACAACCATCTTTTTCTATGGCTTTTCTAGTGCTTTTCACCTATCATTCACACACTTATACTCCAATGGATGCATGTATACCCAAGGACACTTCAGCACGCAGACTAGAGGAGCCAGGGATCAACCTACCGACCTTCCGATTAGTAGACAATCCACTCTACCTCCTGCCACCTACAATCCTATGATCTACTCAACTGTGAACATCAAAATTGAAGGCAAAGACTACCAAGTTTAATTTTATGTGCACACTCACCTGACAGACCTACGCTCAAGATGACAGAGGGGGAAGCTTCTGGCAGAGGAGGAGCAAGGGGAGGAGGTGGTGGTGGTGGGACTGGCACAGTGTGTCCTGTAATTAATGCAGAAGAGTATTTTTATTGCATGTTTAGTAACATCTTTGTGTTCTACGTGCGGCTGCCACCTTGACCTGACAATCACTGAAAACAGATTTTTAAAGTTAGTAAAACCTGATAAAGTCCAGTTATAATAAAAGGCTGGAAAGTGCTCCAACAGTCAGTGCAGCCTTTCCGGACACAAAGGAAACCAGCCTTATGTTTCCCTTTCCTGTCTGGCTTAGAAGAACACTGCTGTGACCCATCACTTGGTTTGGCACGAATGAACAAATATAGGGAACTGAAAATAGATCTGCTCTGAGGGTCCACAGATGAGAGAGTCAACTTTCACATACATATACATGAATCAACAGACTGTTAGTCACAGTGATGTCATCACCTGAAGTAGATGGCAGGGGAGGGGGAGGGGGAGGAGGTGGTGGAGGCGGAGGTGCTTCGCTGGCTGGTGGTAAACTTGTGTCGGGTCCTCCTAGTTCTGTCAACCCTGCCGTTGAACCCAAAGACAGCTGTCCGATGTTCCCCAAAGGTATCCCGGCACCGCCGACGCCCAGCGGCTCGATGGCGATGTCGCCATCGGGTTTCTTGTGCAAGCGGATGGTGCCCTGCTGTTCGAGCTCCAGCAGACGCTTCTCGATGTTGAAGTGCCTCTGAAATGCAGCATCCTTCTCCTTGATCATCCTCCTCAGGGTGTTAACCTGAGTGCTGGTTGACTCGTATGTCTCCTGAGCAGTCACCAGGGGGTGATAAAGAGCACAATGTACAATGACTCCACAAGCTAAACAAACATCCTGTCTCTTTGTGACCTAATTTGCTAATACAGCAATTTAGCCACAAGCATATAAACCTGATCTCTGCTAACACACGTGCAATCTGAAGCCTTTATGATTCGAGGAGAGCAAGAAATATCACATCAATAGGACTGTGGCTTACCCGTATTACGTTCAGCTCCTTATCTTTCTGAAGCAGTAGCTTCTCAAGATCAGCTACTTTCATCATTGTTTCATTCTCAACCTCCAGAAGCTTCTCAGTCACCTAGAAAAGAAGATGGAGCAACAGAGAGATGAGAGAAGGAAAGAATTGATCCACACAGTGGGCATCTTTCCCAGCTCCACTTCCCCATCTCTCCTCCCCATACACTGCATCATCACTAAGAAATAAGATACAGCAAGCAGCATGATGCAGCAATAACATGACACAGCGCTTAGTTTTGATTTTACATTACACATCTTGCAAAGGAATTCAGAGAGAAATCTTCACCCTCTTCCTCCCCCATCATTTCTGACCTCTGAGAGCAGAGTTTGTTTTCAAATTCCAAGAATGATGTCAGGGGCTGCCTACGACCTTTCCATGTGAAGAAGGTCTTTGCAAAGCAGCGTGGGATACAAAGGCAATAGCCCAGAAAGACCAAGCCAACACAAGAACAATAATAAGATTGTTTCACGCACTCCATTTTCCAGCATTCCCCACCCAATTATTATCCTGAACCACTTGTGAAGTGCAAACACCGAGTAGATTTCTAATTGCCATGTAGAAACAGCCGACTTAAGTACATAGCTGGTGAACCACAACAATCTCATAAATGTGTATAGAGACTAGTGTTGGTGGTCCAGACTGGGTGGTGCCCTTACATGAGACAGGTGCTCCTCCAGTTCCTCCACCTTCTCCAGCGCTGCATTCTTGGTTTCGGCATCTTCTAGCAGGCCACCCACATCAAATACGTTATCAAGGTAAGCCTGGATCTGAACCGACAGCTTGTCACTCTCCGTATGTTTAGATTTCTGGCACAAGAGAGGATAAATTCAACATTAGTGACACCCCACGAATAGTCTCCATGTATACAATGAGAATGATTAGCCCAGTTTAAGCACAACATTATTTCTTTACCTCCAAGAAGTCATCTAGTCCCAGTTTGGTGAATTCATACTGCAGATGCACTCTGAAGTTCATGTCTTCAACTGAGTGGACCACAATGTTGATGAACTGCATGCAAGCAACCTGGACAACAAATGCAAACAGACATCAGCTCATTAACATTTTTTATATACTTCATACATATAAGCTGTATCAGGATATCTTAAAACTGGCATATAGTCCACTGGATTTTGCATATACAACTTGTATAAAAGTGTGTTTTCCCTTATTCAGATAATAATAATAAAAAATACCTTTGGCATTTGAGCCAAATATTTTCATTTGTATTGATGGATAGTACATCCACACCAAAAAGGACACATCTGTATGTAACTAAACGCTTGTCTTACCATGAAGTCAATGTTTCCCTCTTCACTGCGGAAGTAATCCATCAGTCTCTCGAAGCGATGCTTCTCTTTGCAAACCTGAAACACAACAGGTGAAGCAAAACAAACATTTTTTTCTCTGAACTTATATTGATTGGTTTAAAAAGTAGAACAAAAACTTTGTTTGATTTAGACAAACAAGAGACCCGAGACACAAAGTTTTAATTGAATGTCAAAGTGGTACCTTAGGGAAATATTACCTATATTTATCAATTAAAATCAACCATACTACATGTTTTTTGTCAATGGCATTTTAAAAATTATTTATTTATTAATTTAAAAAAAAATCATACCATTGGAGCACACCGGACAATACTGAGGTGTACATTCAGTATGCCGCAAAAATCAACGAATCTCTTAGCCTAAAGCCAAAGGCTTCATACTGTCATGCTGTATATTTTTAAGTGGACAACAAACTGCTGCTTTATGCTCTGGTGCAGACAGCAAAACTGCAAAGCTTAAGCATTTCTTATTAAACCAAGGATAACGCCTGTGAATATCTGATAAACTGCTGGTTTCACTGATGCGTTATAACTGTATCAACAAAAGTACAATCATTTTTTTATTCTGTTTTTCTACTTGAAAACAAAATAATCTCAGTGTCTGACTTATGTTGTTTCTTAAGTTGATGAAATAAAAATCCATTAAAATGCATATAAAGACTGTAGCTGTGGACCTAAAACTTGACAACTAGTACAGCTGCTATGATTTGCGGTCCTCTAGTTGGTTCCTCTTTAGAGTACTCAGGATTTTCTCTGAACTTGGTAGAACAGCATTCTCTTATTTTGCACCTTGGTCATAGAATAACACTCAGAGCACATTACAGCTGAATGCGTTTGTTTCCTTGGGAGGGTTCAGAGCTCTCATAAAGACTTCTGTAACTGAAGAGCACAACTGCTATTCATATGGTGGGCCTTGTATTTGTATTATTTTGACTCTGACTTTAAGTGTTTTGATGTTATATATGATTTTTAACGTCTTGTAACATTGTAATGGTGTGCCTTCTTGGCCAGGTCCACCTTGACAAAGAGGTGTTAATCTCAAGTGAATTCCTGGTTAAATAAATGTTAAATAAATTAAATAAATAAAAAATAGAATGAATAGCATACGTGACCTTCTCCTTGTGAGATCTCAGAGACCTGTCACTTTGTGTTAATGCATAATTTTGGAAAATTACCAGCAGTTCCATGTTGTTTTCGACTAGAGTTGATTAGCTCTTGCGTCTTGCTGAGGCTTTCGACTGCAAGGCATTTTGTCTGGTTCCGGAGTTTAGGTGACTGTACGAGCAAAAACTAAAAAGGCTAAGCAAATCTTTGTGGTTCACTGGCTCCCACTGGGGAACTGATTCTTATTATTGTTCAAGGTTATCTAACATCTGATGTTTTAATGAGTCCAATAATCTCAAACACGCCACCATAGAGCTTTGCTTACAACCTCAGTAGATAAAATCTCCCAGAGCTTCTCAGCTTTCAGCCCTCTACACTGGACCTTTATGCCTTTATGCATGCCAGCGATGTGGGAAATTAGGGCAATTATATTGATGTTACTTAAATTTTGCTTAGCATATTCAGTCATAGCTAGGCTAGTGATATGTTACAACTTAATTCTGAACATAACAACTTGAGAGCTTGTTAAAAATTCATTAAAAAGTTGCAATAGGCACCTCTTTGAAGTTGTCAAATGCTGAAAGGATGATCTCATGACCTCCTCGGACCAGACAAACAGCAGCCAGCAGCTCAAGGACCAAAGCTTTTGTCCTGGAAATGCATGAAACTTTCATCAATACAACTCTCACTTATTATTGGAATAAATAAATGTTTTTAAAAATATGGACAAGTACAGTTTTTATATGTTTGATCAAAAAAATTAATGCATCCTCAAAAGTGGTGTAGATATTAACATACAGGGCTCTAAAGTCATAATCTGTATTAATGTCTGCAGCTTTGGTGGGTGTTTCCATGGTTTTTACATGTTTACCCTCATAGACTTTATTATGAAGTAATCAGTCTCAGTAGTTTACCACTAATCTCCCTTTAGAAAACATTCCCTTAACGACCCATGTATACACCTCTGATCCTCGACTTCAGAGAGAAGCTGAGGCCCACGGAGAATGGGAAGCATATCGTATGAACTGGCACAGGGTTTCCCCTATTGTTTGACCCAGCCCTGCTTTTATGGAGGTGGGGTCCTGAGTTCTTACCGTGGGTTCTTATTGTTCAAGCTGAGAGCAATTTCATTGACTGCATGTGCATGAGACATGACCATATTGAAACCATACTGCATGGAGAGAGACAGAGATAGAAGAGGATGTGGTCAGAAAAGTTCAGCACTTGACTGCACAGGAAACATATCATGCTCCAAGTTTATGAAACATATCTGATTGTGGGGTGTTGGTGTAACTTCCTGGTACCTGGTAGTTCATGATTGCTCTCAGGCACATGATGCACACATGCACATCATCTTTTTGACTCACGAGGCGGGAGTTCTTGATGGTTTTGCTATTCGCGACTGAGCCATAGCTGCAACAGATTCAGCACATTAAAGCAAATTCAGCAATCAAATTAATGTTCTGGCTTCTATTCTGTTAGTCAAACATAGCTCTGAAGTGTATCTACTATTTTCTATGACTTGTGTTTTAAGTGTGTCACAGCGAGAGACAGAAAGAGAAAATTACAGAGAATGAGGTCTGACAGAAAAAAACTTAGATGGCTTTTGAGGTTACAGATGCATTATGGGAGATGCCTGGTTTCCTTGTTGCTGTTAACAGACTGAATTCTGTTCGCAGACTACTATTATGTAACTATATTGCACAGTCATTTCATGGTAACTCTTCTGGTAAGGTTTATAACTGGGATAACCATACATCAAGAATAAGTTTTTTTTCCATACAAATATATTTATATAATAGTTATAAGTCTAGAGTCTGTTCTTGTGGACTATTTTTGTGCCCCCTGATAATATCCGTTTTTCCAATCAGACTTCACACCCTATCTGTCTTTGAGTCATGTCTCTACAGTGGTGAAGAGGAGAATCACAACTGTCCAATATATGTTGCTGCTCACAGCTGGATCTCATCTGTGGACAGTGCAGATGCACATCTGGGCAGATGAAGGAGAACCGTTAACAAAGAGAGACAGATAGCACTAAAGGTCAGAGACTTTCTAATACACCAGTACTAAGACAACGGGCTTGCATGCAAATACATGTTTATAGCATTCAAGGTTAGCAGAGCAAGGCAGTAACAGAAGAAGCTAATAGCGGGGAAGCTTGCTTAGCAATACGTACCGGAGAACAGACTGGCGGGCAGAGCGCACCAGTGTGTTGCAGAAGGGTTGGGCGTTCGTATGGTGCAGATCCTCTATGGACCTGCTCCAAGATTTAGACTTGTCCAAGAAGCTATCCTCCCCATTTTCCAGCCCCTCAAAATCCAACCTGGGCCATAGACAAACAGAGAAGCCAACACAGAGGCACAGGGGTGTAGATGAGAGGCATGGGGGAGGTTAGGTTTGCAAGGCAGCTTAGTAGAGAGCCAGGCATTATCACAAGAACTGTCATCAAGCTGCACGATAAGCTCAGCACACAGATTTTGTCCCACTCAGGCAAAGTATAGCTCAGCACTCAACCACGTAGCATCCGTCCAGAAACACATTCACGTTACAAAGTATGCAACAAGACATAGGAAATACATCCAAAGAATGCAATGTACTAATACTGCAGGCCCTAAATGACACAGTGTGTTAACTCAGCAGCTGGATTCACAGCCCAACCCAGTTCCTAAGGAAAGGTTTGGTCAAGAGGTGTGTATGATTTGTGTGTGTGTGTGTGTGTGTGTGTGTGTGTGTGTGTGTGTGTGTGTGTGTGTGTGTGTGTGTGTGTGTGTGTGTGTGTGTGTGTGTGTG
>VVHJ01003404.1:0-11337 GCA_015107715.1 Tylochromis polylepis | reverse complement strand
CCCTATTTTTTTTTTTTTAAAAAGGTAAAGGGGGGGGGGGGGGGGGGGAGAAAAAAAAAAGTCGCTTCATTTGCATTTGCAATGACGTTATTGTGGATCATTGTAGTTAACGATGGAGGCGCACACTGAGGGTACACTTGCAGCTGGGATACACCAATAAATGTCTACTTCAAACATCACGTTTTCTGCCATTTCAGAGTTCCTCGCATTCGCTGTGTGCGTGCCTTTGTACTGAGTATGAGGTCGTGTGTGTTTGTGTGTAATGCATCGCCTTATTATTTTCTCAGTGAGAAGAGGCACATTGATCTACCTCCGTAGTCTGCAAAGGTATATGCAATGGCTTTTAGCTTTCATCATACCCTGCCTAGATAACAATTTCAGCAGGGGATTGGCGGTGTTAATAACTTTGTAAATAGCTTGTCATTGTGTGCTGCCAGACATCAGTGACTTAAGTAGTGGACCCTAATTTGTGGAGAGATCATGTCCCCATTACTATGAGGACTTGCAGTGCTATCTCTGGGTATTCTAGTACTTCTGGTTTCTGTCACACAGTGTTCATTTTATGGCTGAAGAGGCACTGGTTCCCATTGTTGTGAAATAGAGGTTTTGGGAAGACTTGTTGAAATCAGCATGATTTCACAAATTTTCAGTGTTCAGTCTCGAGTATTGGCTCTTAACAGGCTGCTGGTATAACAGCAGCTGAATGAGCTCTGGATTACTATTTTTTTTCCTTCTGTGACTGGTGATAGTTACTAAAGAGCTTCCATCTAGTGTGTCATACTGTATGCAGTAAAAATCTCTATGAAGTGGCCTCGAGGCTCGTACAAGCAGCCGTTCAGGGCGGCAGTTTCTCCAGTCTGGAGTGGGTCAAGAACAATGTGGGCATGGAGATCTGAGTAAAATAAAGGTCGTGTTAATTAATAAATGACAGCATCTTACTGGTCTTCAGTAGTCTTGGCATTGGTTGATTTACTGTGTTAGGGGAACTTTTGCTCTCAGCACAATCATAAAGACTATTGTTGACATTTTTCTGCAGTGTGATATTGTCTTTTGTAAGAACGGAACCCCCCCCCCCCTAGTTACATAAAATACAGGGGCTTTAAATTATATCCTTGATTGATTTTAGAGCCCAATGGTGGCTTTGAAACTGCTGCTGATATTGGGGGAGGCACAGATTTAAGATGCAATAAAAGTCTTGAACAACATGCCTTAAAAAACACTTTTGAATGAATATATATAACAAACACAAACAAAAGAACGAGATATTTTTAAATGCCATATGAGGAGACTACACGAACATCAGAAGGGGTATATTTTTGAGTCCATTTCTGGTCCCTGCAGTGGTTCAGTGATTGCTAAACCTTTGAACCCAGAGCTGTTTTTCCCCTCAGTCCTCACTCTCATTTACAGGCTTTTGGCATAGTCAGTACATGTCCTAGTTAGGCATGTCATGTGTTGTTATAGTCAAAGACAGACAAGTATCATTTGTTTTGCATGCCATTGGTACTCTTTATATTGTCAGCAACTAAGGGATAATAACATGATTTGATTAAATAGTCTAGGAAGCGATCATTTCTCTCACTGTTTTCTTGTGGTATGATCATGTGTGCTGGATGATGCACTTGGGAGTGAAACTGACTTATTGAGATTGCTGTATAGATAGATAGATAATAGAGGTACTATCAGTATTATCTTATCTTTATATATTGTAAGTCATATTCTTTATTGATTCCTGATCAATTATACCTAACTGCATATTTACCTTCAACTGTATTATTATCCAAGACTGAAGACTGTTGTGGAATCGGATAGAAAAAAGGCTTGCATGTGACTCGCGTGTCCAAAAGCTCTACTGTCATGAGCTTTCATCATGGAGAGTTTGGCACCAGTTTCTCAAATCTTTTTCTTAGTTTGAAATTGGCTTATTTTAGCGTTTTTGTGTTTATGTTTTGCTTTGAGTTTGATTGCAGTAAGTCTCAGGAGTTGGAACGGGGTCATGTTTATCTTTTCTTTTAACAACAGTCTGATACAGGAAGTCTGCTTTGCTGTATTTTTTATTTCACGATTCATCAAATGTTTTCAGTCGGTGAAAGGTCTTGACTGCAGGCAGGCCAGTTCAGCAGCCGGACTCGTTTGCTGCGAAGTCATGTTGCTGTAATAGATGTACTATGCAGTTTATCATTGTCTTACTGAAGTTTGCAAGGCCTTCTCTGAAAAAGATGTCATCGGGATGGGAATACGTGTTGCTCTAAAACCTGTGCATTCCTTTCAGTCTTGACGGTCTTGAGCATACTGTGCAGGCTGCCAAATCCAGAGGCTCTAATGTTCTCTAATTGAGCTGGATGGTCCCTGTCTTCTTTAGTCTAGAGAATGCAGTGTCTGTATTTTCCAAGAAGAATTTAAAATGTCCATTAGTCTGACCACAGAACAGTTTTCCACTTTGCCTCAGTCCATTTTAATTGAACTTTGGTCCAAAGAAGCTGGCTGCATTTCTTGATCATCTTCACATATGGCTTCTTCGTTGCGTCATAGAGCGCCTGCATTTGTGAACCGTGAACTGTGTTCGCAGACGGTGATTACTGGAAATGTTCCTGAGCATAGGGCAAGGATTTCCGTGACAGAATCATGTCTGTTTTTCATGCAGTGCCACCTGCAGGCCTGAAGATCAGAGGCATCCAAGGTGTTCAGCTTCGTGTCTAGCGCACAGAGATTTCTCCAGATTCTCTGAAACTTTTGATGATATTATGTACTGTAGATGATGAGATATTTAAAGTCTTCACAATTTTACAATTTGTAGACGCAGGTTTTTGCAGGTAGGCAGAGGTCCATCTAGCTTTACTTCTGAGAGGCCCTGCCTCTCTAAGATGCTCATTTGAAACCCAACCGCCCATCTCACTGACCTCCTGCCAATTAACCTAATTAGCTGAAAACGTTCCTCCAGCTGTTTCTTTTTTAGTACCACTTACCTTTCCAGCTTTTTGTTGTCCCAACTTTTTTGAGACGTACTGCTGCTGTCAAATTCAGAATGAGCTAATACTTTATATGAACTAGTAAAATGTCTCAGTTTAAACTTTTGATATATTTTCTGTGTACTGCTGTGACTAAGATATGGGTTTTTGAGAAGCACAAATCATTGCTTTCTGTTCGTATTTGCATTTCATGCAGGGGTTTTTTATGGAAATGGAGAATCAACCTGATTAGCTTTTAGTTGTGAATAAAATCTAAGCGTATCTAAAGCTGATATGTTATGAATATATAATATTAAAGTTCTGCTCTATGCACAGTAATTTATATTGCTTCTAAATGAATTAAAACTGTTTATCCTCGGTATTCATTAGCTCTCTCAATTCCAGTGGTCCTGTGTGATATCAGTGTGTTCAGACTTGACCAAATTAAATGCAGATGGGAAGTGGGTGGGGGTGTTTTGAATGGAAATTGCATGCAAAATTCAGAGTTAAATGCATCTGTGCATTTAATGCTGGCAACCATTTAACCAAATAGGGCTCAGGTTATCTGCAGCAGAATTTCCGCTAGGAAATTGTTTTGTGTATTTGCTGAGCCCAATTGGTGACCTGCTGAGCTGAATCAGAGATATCCTGAGAAGACTTATTATCAGTGTAGGTAGTAGATGACAGCTTAAACAGCAGCCTTGGATACACAGGCTGTGCAGTGTGAGCTGGTGTCTCTGCTTGCGTTTGTTCCTGAAGCCTAAAAAGAGCAGAAATGGATAGTTCTTTGATCAGTTTGTCCATCCACAGAAAAACAACACTTATGCGGTTGTTGTTGATTTATTTTCAGGTAAAATATTGCAAAAAAACCACAAACGTTTCTCCCTACAAGGTTTACTTTGAATTTTTGACAATTCATGATAAAAAAAAATAATGCTAGATGATAGTCCCATGATTCAACGCAATATGTAACATATAAAATTTTTGTGGAAATTAGAAGTGGTGCACAGGTTTTTGCTTGAAGCAGCAACCATCAACCATTTGTCACACTGACCTCAGCCTCCTCACTGTATGTGCGTTGTCCTCTAGTTTCTCTGTTTAAGACACTTTAAGATGACACGTCGCTTCAAAATGCAGCACGATATTAACATGCTGATTGGTGACCTTGCAGGCTGCATGTCGGAACATTAGGTAGATAGTCAAGTAAAATCTGCATATGCTCCTGTAATGTTGACAGCGCTCATGCTTGCCACTGTGTGCCTGCCTTCAGAACGTTCAGCAGACACTTCTATCTATCAGTTCACGCTCGCACAGTGACTGATAACATCATTACTATCAGCCTGTGCTCTCAATGCCTCACTCTCGCCAGAAACTCTATTACAACAAGTTCATCATTCCACCTCAAGCAGTTTGCTGTCAGATTGCTGGAAAGCCGAAGTGACTGCAGCCTCATGTGCGGTTGGAAACATCAAACAGCTTTTCATCCACTATGACTATTGCAGCTGTTACCTCTGGAATAAAAATTGGGCCGGAAGATTAAGGTTCTTCCTATTACTGACTCCGTTTTCTCAGCCTTGTCGTGCCTTGGTCCAAAACCCTCACCGATGACTGGCCAAAGTCAAGAAAACTGATATTTCGGTCTTGCCTGGCAAGGGTGCCGAGGCTCACAAATGTCAAAGCCTTTTGTCTCAGCGCCTTTGTGATTGAATTAATCTTCTAAGCAGTTCATATACATCTCAATTAATCACGAGCTTTTGCAAAGGAAGCGAGCTGAGCTGAATGAACTTTGAATGCTGCTGCCTGTTTTCCATACGTGTGTCAAGTTTCTTTTGTCTCACTTTTTCTGGGGTGATACTGGTGTTGTTCCGCTTAATAGAGGCTGCCCCGGAGCTAATGGAATCTTTTGTGTTGTTCAAATGGTTTGTCATTTTGGGAGCATATTAAGACCTAAAAAGAGAAGAAACAATGAATGCAGCTAAAGTCCCAAACACTTTAAAAATGGATACTTCAGAGCTTTGATGTGGAAAACAACATGTTTGTTCCACTTTCTGCTGCATAAACTATTTCAGAGGATCTATACAACTAATCAGAAAGGTACAGTAGTGTAAGATCTGCAGCGTGCTCTGTGCGGCAACCCTGTGGTTGTGTTAGCACTGCCCATAATAACATCATAATTCATGTGCAAATTCCTGTGCAGACCTTGTCTGGTTTATGCAGGTGCCGTCAGTGCTTTCAAGCACTCTAGTGAGTGCTGTTGTCTCATCCATAGCAGGGCTGCGACAGCTCTGTAGAAGGGGAAAAAAAAAACAGGAATAGCATAATGTGTAGGCAGAGCCCAACATAGTAAGCATTCTTAATAATTTAAAGTACTCAAATTTACGAAACATCAGTGGACAGTTTCTTTAGTCTTTTAAATAAATGGTGAAATTGGATTCCTGATGATCAAATTCAAAATGAGCATATGGTTAAAAAAACCCAAACAAACCCAAACAGTAATTCAGCAGTTGACATGTTGACTTTTGTAACATTTCAGGGTCAGTATGGGATTAAATATCTCGCCTGCCATTACTAATGGACAGATTAAAGTCAGATCAGATAACTGATTAGCCTGGTACTTTTCCTGTTTACTACTTTGAGGCATTTCTTTCAAGCTTTCCGGGGTCATTATGTTAATAGGATACATTAGTTTAACAGTCGTAGCTTTAAAATAAAAAAAGAAGAAGAAAAACAAGTCAGAAAAGGACCAGTGAGGGTTAGAACAGTAGAGCCTCTTATTTGTGACTGGAAACTCATACACTGGGCTTTCAAATTAATAACTGCTTCTGGGGAAAAAAAAAAAAATTTTGTGTATCAAATTAAGTTAAATTGTATCAGTACAAGATTTAGCTAATACAGTCATGCTTGCTAGTACAAAATCGGCCAATCAAAACCAGTCATGGATATTCTTATAATGCAGCTCCTTAAATAGTTCTGTGACCTCTACAAATTAAGTTTTATAATGCTTTATATATATATATATATTTTTTAAAGTACAAGCATTGATTTATTTATTACTTTATACTTGGTACACTGTTGTTTTAAAACTAATTAGGTTTGCTTGGATTCATACCAGTGCGTGGTGATGTAGAGGTCACTGTCAGAGAAATAACTTGGGTAAATAAGTGAGTGGAACAAGGTGCCGGTCCTAATGAAAACTTTCAGCATGATACATAGACCATCTTATTAGTTGTTCTCCTTGGATTCCACATTAAAAATGTTCTTGGGGTAAAATATTTCCCAAGGATGTCCTTTAAGCATTTCATACCTTCGATTGTGCAGTTTTCCAGTGCAGTACTTTTACCAAGGTTCTGAAGGTATTATAATCTGATGGCGTTTATAAAACACACAGCACGACTAGAATGGTTTCTCGCTCTCTGCTCTGCTCGTGCTCTATAAAGCTTCACTCTCACAGGTAGTGCTTTGAAAGGTCAGCTGCACATATGGTTAAAATTGAAATATGCTGGGCGGCAATCTGGAGAGTGTGCTGACACTAAGGCAGGAAGCAGAGCAATACTATAGGGAGAAACAAGAGCTCACTTGGTGCTTTTACCTCTTTTACCACTGCTCATGTATATAGAAATGACATACTTGTTCATGGTTGGCAGTTAATTTTGAGAGGTAGCTCGTTAATGGTTAGTACTGTAAGCATTCAGCACTAATATTTTTAAGTATGAGATTGGGTATACAAAAATATGTGCCATAAGTAATTAAATTCATAAGCTGTTCAAACATGTCCTTTGTGGATGCTTGGTTTGGAGCCAGATCCTTGGGATTTTACTGTAATTCCCAATTATGTAGTTGAGCTTTTATGATCTATGCTTTCTGACACAAGAAATCACTTTCCATATAGTTTTATTTGGCTTTTTCTGCCAGTGCAGGGAAATGAATGGGCAAACTCATAAGAGTTATCAGATAGAACATCTAATGCCATAGCAAGCCCAGAGCTTGTACATACAAATTAAATCATTTATGTCAGGTACTCTGCAGCAGTACTGCTATATTAGCTGGAGTTTTCATAATAATTTGTGTACCACTCTTACATATGATTGGAATTCTACTAATATTATAAATTTCAGTATAATGTTGTTCACCATTAAGTAAGTCAACTGATATTAACCAGTGGTGGTGGACGGGATATCGTTTTGTCCTCTGAACTCGTCCTTACTGGACGCTGTGGTCCGAGTTCTTTAGAACCATCTCGGAAGAGTATAAATATAGAGAAAATATGTTCCAGACCACGTACTATAAATTTCCTGGAGAGTTTATGTAGATTGAGGCCGGAGATTGTTGTGATTTTCTCAACTTTAAAAAAAAAAAAAAAGAAGAAGAAGGAGAATCTCCATGACAACGGAGGAAAGTCAATCTACTGGTGAAGGTGAAGGCCATAAAATGAATTGATAAATTTATTCTTTTTTTTTTTTTGTTAAAGCAATATCTTTAAAGCTGATGTAGAATTTAATTCTCATCAGACCCTGATGATTTAAATAATGTTTTCTGAACTGAATAAATGACAAATAATTAAACGGTTGGTATGAAAAAAACCCCCTAATTCCTACCGATAAAATCGTTCATCGGTGAGCATTTCCATGAATCAGCGTCTGCTCATTATTTTATCAGTTAATTGTTTGTGTAGCAAAAGCTTCTAGAGCCCAGTGAGGTGTTTTTTTGTTTGTTTGTTTTTTTCAGTTTCTGGTGATGTGGCAGGACAAGCAAAAGGCTAAAAAGAGGGAAAAATCAGCAAATCCTTGCACTCGAGAGACAAAAATCTTTATACTTAATAAATGAAAATAGTTTATCTTCAGCAACAACCAAATATACTTAAACAGTCACTCATTTCAGTGATTGATTGTTTCAACTCTTAATATATATTTAAATTAAATATTTAAAAAGGGCACTTTTATATTCTAAACATGTTAAACACTGCAATATTAAAAGATTGCTAAGGGAGATGAGAAAAGGTGAATGAAAAAGTAGAAGAGCTTTTGTATTCACACCCATCTGTTGCCCATTGACATTTAGAGGAAATGTCTTTGCCTGTCTCTGGGATAGGTCAGATTGATCTCGCAAGTAAATCACAACTGAGACATGGGAAGCTAATGATGAAAGAAAAACGAGCAGGCGAGCTGATGAGAAGAAAACTCCCGTCAGCCTTATTACATTATTGCCTTCAAACTGTGACTTTAGCCTTCCTCTGATTTGAGGCGAATTACAACCACTGATTTGATTTAATGTGGTCTTCATCTTTGGCGCTGTGGGTGGCTTTGCATGCTGTGTGCATTTTCTGCCTCTCCTGAATCTAGTGCATGACATTGGCAAAGCCAAACCGGTCTGCAAACCTGCAATTGGTCATACCATTTCACATATTTAGTTTTTCATATGCTTTCTGTGTCATTACCTTCTTTTTTTTTTTGGTGTCAACCCATGACTTGTACACGTTTTCGTGTCATTGCAAGGTCAGACACAGCTGAATGTCAGTGAGGACTGCTTATCAACACTTTGATAAGATTATACATTTTGATTAATAAAAGTCTCTCTGCCATGTAATTTCCTGATAAATGAGCTTCTTCCTTTGTAAGAGATAAGCTAATGGGATGAGAAACATGGCTTCTCGCAATTAGCGCTTATTGCTATCAAAATTGGGTAGTGATGGTAACTATAAATAGACACAGAAGACACACAGACTGAATGTTAAATTTTTCCGTCATTTCTCTGACTTTTGACTTTTTAGACACTTTCTCGCACGTTCGCCCTCACCATGACAGCTAGCTTGTTCACAGGAAATGACCTTTGGTTCTGTGTGGAAGTCAAACTTCAGTGTGTTTGCACGTCTGTGGTCAAGTTCACATCCGTAGGCCGATTTAAAATCTTCGCCTTATACAATATTTGTATTCCTACAGCACTATGCGTGATCGAGACACTGTGGCAGCTTAGTTGAATCATGACTCAACCGTACTGCCGTGCAGAATAAGTCATCCACTCAGACATGAAAGCCTCACTTCCATCTTCCAGTTTGTTTAAACATTAAATCACACTTAAAACGCATCTGGCGAGTAAATCATTGAAACCTACCATAATGGAATACAGTGTCTGAAAGACAGCCATGAGGCAATAACATTTTATTATCTTCATCTAGTAATCAGCATATAATAGAGGAGTGGAGCTGTACACATGACAGTTGCTCCATCAGAAGACGAAAGCTTGGACATGTAAACATATACATGGAAAGTATACCATCTGCCTAATATAAATGCCAAAGAGGATGTTGGAAGAGCACTGGAAAAATACTGAATAAAAGCACTGACTCAAATAGTAAAATAGTACAAGTAAATGCTGTTTTTAACTTCCCTGTTAGTCTACTGCTAGCCAGCATGAAACTAGCATTTTTTTGCTCATCTGGCCAAAAAGACCGATGAGCTCTTGCCATGATGAGGATCCCATCCATCCCTACTGTCTATCCACAGCTCACAAGAATTGCTTTTCCTTCATTATTATTAGTCATAATTTCAACAAACTTACACACAATGATCGGCTTATGGGTCTAAGTTCTAAGGACACTTAATGGCCTGATTTTTTTTTTTTTTCTTGTGTGTGTCTGGCATCTGGCATGTCTGCATGCATGCACTACTTTCACAAGATTCTCACTCCTGATGTAATTGACAATACTGTATTCAAACAATTTACTTACTTTTCAGTGGATTTTCATTCTCATCCATTTGTGCAGTACAGCCAGTCAAACCCATCTCATTCTTCTTGTACTTCACACATTACAATAACCTGCATACTGCGATTGATCGTGAACCATGTAATCCACTGCTTCATTGACATTTCCTTGTTTGTTGTGTACATTTACATTTCTCATGTTTCCTATTTATAAAATAACAACCTTCTTCATAGTGAATAGGTTTTCAGTCACGTGTAGCATTAATTCACTTTTTAATTCATATTAATTCAGCATTTATTGTTATTACCCAACGCCTTAAAGGGCGGACCCACAGGAAGGGAGTAGCTGTGATGTGGCAACCGCTGATGCCAGAGAACCTCAGCGACTTGCACAGTGATAGGCAAAACCGTGTTAGCAGTGCAAAGTGGATGGGTGCTGAGTTACCTTCATCTTGGGGAAGAGAAACTGAAGGGGCTACAGAGGGGAGAAGAAAATAGTCCCTTATGATGATGTGCTATATACATTAGGGCCTTGCTTCATCATACCCTATCCCCAGCATCCTCCTCTGGTACACCAACAATCTACACGTCCTCCCTCAGTTCACTGATTAACCTCTGTGGTCTTTCCCTTTTCCTCCTTCCTGGCAGCTCTGTATCCCTCTTCTGCACACGTTCTACTTCGTCTCCAAACCGCTCAGCTTCAGCCGTCCCTCTGATATACTCATTTCTGATCCTGTCCATTCTGGTTTTTTCTCACTGCCTTTGTTTCCAAACCATCCATCGTATCAGGTCTCACTACCATCTTGTAAACTTTCCTCTTCACTCTTGCTGTCCTTCTGTCAAACAAAGTGTAACTAATGAAAACAAAACAGCACAACAGCTCTACAGCAATGATTTACAATTTACAATTGATTTACAATGGTCAACTATATTCATAAATAATGTGACTTTACTTTTTTAAGCTGTTTGTTTCATTGTTCTACTCTATTGTCATGAACATCAGGGGTTTGCTGCTCTTTCCGCAAATTGTGGCCCTCCATGGGAGCTTGGCCAATATGCACAATTTTGTCCTTTATTAAGCATTGCATTCTCTTTAACATGTGGTAATCAGGCATCTGGGCTGCTGACTGCATTCATCTTTCAGAAGTCTAACAAAAGCGTCGCTCTGCTTTGAAGCTGTCTTTCACCGCCGTGTTCCTATTCTCACGTTCATCTAGCAAACAGTAATTTCAGTTTTCTGTCTTGCTTTGCTGTGCTGTTTGAAAGCCACTGAAATCTGTTGCTCTTTGTGGCCCAATTAGAAAACCAGTTTTGTTTCTTCTCAAACTAGACAAACTAGAAACTGATTCTTTGGGATGGCTGGTAACAGTGGTCAGTTACCATTATTATGCAATTATTATATTATCCAGTTCAGCAAGATCAACAAGTTCATTTGTCAACTGTAAAAACTCGTGTCTTTTGACCAAAAACAGCAAGTTAAATGAAGATTTACAGCTGACTTGAAATTAATTTCATGCAAAAATTATATGGTTAAATTTCAGTTTTATTCTTGAGGTCTTGAGCACATGTCATGGTCCTGGGTCTGTGACCCAGTGTTTTGAGTTTTCATGGTTTTTTGTCATTCTGTGTTATGTTTAAGCCCTCTTATTCTATGTTCCTTGGTTATTCGGTGTAGATTTAGTTATTAGAT
>VVHJ01003400.1:0-12717 GCA_015107715.1 Tylochromis polylepis | reverse complement strand
AGTTTTGTCTTTGGGATGAACCAGTTTTTGTCTGAGTGTGTGGCTGGGTCTGAAGTACACTGGGATGTCGTGCTTGGAGAAGACTCTCCTGAGTTTCTCTGATAAACCGGCTACCTCTATGGCTCTATGGATCTTGTGTTCAGAGCTTGTTCCTGTGCTGCCATGATCAGCGCCTCTGTGCTGTCTTTCAGTCCAGCTTTGTCTATCCACTGGTAGGACTTCTGGATGTCAGTCACCTCCTCTCTCGCTCTCTCTCTCTCTCTATTATATATATATATATATATTTAAAAATGAAGTTAAAATACAGAAGCAATGTGTGAAAAACTAAGTGCTCCTCTCCTGCTTCCACAAGAATTAAGAGGTTAAGTAGTAGTCAGGTGTTGATGATCAGATGCGTTTGATTAATTGATCATTAGCCAGAGTGAGCACCTCTATAAAAGCAGAAGTTCTGGCAGTTTGCAGGTTTGGAAAAGAATCAAGGTGCTGCAATGGCCCACTTAATGTCCAGACCTCAGCCTGACAGAAATACTGTGGTTGAACCTTAAACAACTGTGAACAAAAAATGCCTACAAAACTGAATGAACTGATGTAGGCCAGAATTTAATGTCAGAGACTTTAAGTTAAAGTTAAGTTAAATGATAAAAGTGGTTCTATAAGCTACTGAATGATACTGAATGATGTACATAGTTTTTATACACTGTTTCTAAATAATGCCACAGTGTACCAGTCATGTACTGTTTTTCATCTCAAGCTGTAGTTACCTAGTTTTAAGACCTGGTAAGGACTAGATCTTTTTTTTTAATATCCTGTCTTACAATTAACAGAGGGTGTACTTTCTTGTAATGTGACAGTTAATCTTCAAGCTAATCTGTAGTTATCTTTTTCATTCTGACTTGTTCGTCATAGCCACATTTATCTGTCTGCATCTACAGTATTTTGTCTGAGAAACATGCAGTTACTGCATCAACCAAGGAACTTGGATCACTCCGACACCCTAATCAGGTTTGTCAGCCTACCAACTGCACCGAATGCCTGGAGCTGAGGCACTGCTGTGCACATCAGCAGATGACTGTTAACAGCGTCAGGGTATTTCAGACGACAGTGTCTCTAAGACTGGGAGGAGGTGTTCAGACAGCGACAATTAGAGTCCCATCTGAAGGGTGATCATCATTTGAGTACTTTTATATACTTTCCCACAGCCTGTCCCCATCCCACGGGGGACTGCTGATGCTATCTACTGCCAAATGTGTTTACCTAAAATGTTAAAAGAAAAACATCAAGAAGATTTAATAAGGCAGATGACATTAAATCAAAAAATAATGGCACTGCATCATGATGACACGATTATGTGTCATCTGCAAATTATCAGATGATTGAGTCTTCAAAATTAATTGTAGACAGCAGATTCTGCACAAGTCCGTACTATCTACAAACTGATACAAGTGGAGCTAATCCAAACACTGGCCCACCCTGTGATTGAATTTAATTACAGATGGCCTTCCTGGCAACTCATTCACTCAAGCAGCAGTTGCATCACATTTTGACTAAAGTTAAAAATCTGAATTTGCAAACAAGCTCTTTGTTTGGAGCTACTGCATGTGGCTTTGATGATTTACCTTTTCTTTTTTGAAGCGTTTCAGTGTTGTTCGTCAGCTCTGACTGACCAGGATTTTGAGGTAAGGTTGGGTTCAGCCTGGATCAAGAGGTCACATCCTTCAGTATTTGTCAAGTTGATATACTACTGGCTGCATAATTGAAAGGAACGAGGTTGTCTGGCTGGCTGCACAAGCACTTTACAGAGTGTTGTTTTCTTTGGGCACATGGTGGATCTCCAACTGCATATTTTTCTTTTTCCTGTATGGATTTCACATTTGCATGGAAAAAATCTTTCTTGTGTGCTTGGATTTCCATTGTGTGGACAACATAAAGGGCCCTGGGATGGGATGTGGGAAAAGGGAGTGTGCAGTATGCCTAAGTGCATGTTTTGATGTCTATTTGACAGCCTTGGTCAGTGGCTGATGTCAGTACACACACAAAGTTAACGGCCATCCTCTTTCCTACTCTTAAATTCACTAAGGAAAACCAGTGAAAAGGCTGCTACTGCAGATATCCCACATTATAAAAGTGTGGAACATTTCCAGTAAATACAATGTTCAATCATTATGCTAAGCCTGGAGTACTTCAAACAACCAAAAAATTAAACTTTTGTGGTTGCGATGGTATAAAACGACTTGAAAGTATAAAACTGATCAAGAATCTCTGTAATGTGGACTGTAAATGTTCTTGCCCTTTAATTTGAAAATAAGGGCTGATTTTCCCATTTCAGTGGTTCCTTAAACACTATTTTGAAAGGAAGTATCTCAGTCATATGATTTGTCCTGACAAATTGTGGTCACAGACCAATTGGGCAAACAATCACTGAGCGACTTTCACCAAAGTATTTTTCAAACTGGAAATGGGATGTCTGCTAAAAATGTATCCGTTTTTTCCCCGTTAGTGTTAATTATTTGTTTAAAGCTCAAATGTTCCCATGACTGTTCTTGAGCTAAGAGCACCAGACAGTGAAACAAATGTGGACACTGGCATTCATTTAAAATAAAATCAATATGCGTATTTTGTCTGTAAGCACGCACATCTGTCTCCCTTAGTCATCTTTGAGTCCTGCCTGGTTTTACTGCATTTGCTATGGCTGAGCCTCATGGAAGAAAGGGAAGCCTTGCTGCTTCAGCTGAGCATGAGGAGTACCTGAGCACGTCATCAAGTCTGCTTCATGACCCTAGGTAAAACCTTTGACCAACGCAGGGTGTTGCCTCCAGATTAAACTTCCTAAAAGACTGGCACACTTACTTTCCTCATTCTTCTCTGGGTTCCCCTCTTTATTACTTTTTTCCGGCTTCTTTTCGTCGTGCAAGTGTCCAGAGTGTGAGGAGTTTTAATAAGTGTCCACATTTCCTCTACAACAGGAAATAATAAATCCCAGCTCATTATTTCAATAAACAAAATGTACCACTGTCCCTCAACAACTAATGAGAGAAGTGTGTTTGGCACATGCACGAAACAATGATATGCCAGGTGCTGCCAATCTGAAACTGAGCTGTTCTGGCATAAACCAGGCTAGTCATAATTTTACTTGACACTTAGCAAGAGAGCGTGAGAGCCTTTTTTCTGGGTTATAATAGACTTTGACCCAGACCTGACCGTGTGGTCATCGTTCTGAAGTCACTGACTAAATATTGGTGCATGAGGTAAAGAATGTTTTATGCAAACCTCATCAATCGAGTTTTTCCATCATGACACAGAGGTATCGCGCTACCTAGAGTCAGCTACACAGGCGTGAATGGAGGTAAAAGTCAACCACGACAACAACAAAGGTATGAAGCTGTTGGCATGGGCCAGAGAAATGCCTTTCATGTCCCTGTGACTGATGTCACCTCAACAGGCTAAATAAAGCCTGTGGAGGTCTTGTTACACATGCAAGATATCTGAGTGATAAAACTTTATGCCACTCGGTGAAATGACACGACTGTTTAAAGCAAGTCAGTACAATTGTACAATTGTTAAATTTCAATAAAATTATGCCAATCCTTCTCTGCAAATGTTCAACAAATTCAAAAATTAGTCTCCGACATTTGTTTTAGTTCTTGGCTGTCTTCATACGGAGGTCAGTGCAGATGATCCTGTCATTCTAAAGTGTGATAAAGTGTCAGGGTGGATATTTGCCAAAATCTGGGTTTGGACCGGACTCCTCAAGTTAAAGGACAACTGTCTCCTTGCTCCTTCTGTTAGCCTTTTTAACCACAGCACTCCACATGGGACGGAAAGACAATTCCTGAACCGTGTGTAAAAGACAATAGAAAATATGACATGGGAACGTCTCAGTTGTCGGGTTTTCCAATACTGAACACCACAAGTCAGACCGGGAAGGGGATCCCCAGTTCAAACGTGGGAGCCTTTAGTTAGTTGTGGGAACAATCTCTTATCCTGTTTTTCCTTCCGGTGCTGTGGGTGCCCACAGCCAGGATTCCCCACACTTCTTGAAAGTGGAAAATGACCGTTTGTCTGGAGAGTGATTGACAGTCTCTCTGGATACTGCAAAGCAGTGGGGCCAAAGGAGTTTCCATCAGGGTAAGTGGAC
The DNA here is from genome assembly GCA_015107715.1 of Tylochromis polylepis. Taxonomy (NCBI): domain Eukaryota; kingdom Metazoa; phylum Chordata; class Actinopteri; order Cichliformes; family Cichlidae; genus Tylochromis; species Tylochromis polylepis. The sequence goes on along the minus strand of VVHJ01003400.1, from coordinate 8,582 downwards.
ATGGACAGCTCTGTTACAAGACTGGACCAAACTCGAAGATGTGGTCATGTAAGCTCGCTTTTGAGGTACTGACTCCTTCAAAACATCTCAGCTGTAGGAAAAACTGAATTCACAGGTGTCATGACTTATTTATTAAGTCAGTAGCGATATAAAAGTTTATTATGCAACTAGGATTCTGTATTTAACACCATCCTGCCCTTGAGTTCTAAATAGTATCGTGTAAGTACAGTTTTTAAGTCATTTTCATTCATGTCTGGAGCATAACTGATGAAATATGCTATTAGTTGTTCTTATTTTAGTTTTTTACTCAAAGTTACACTAAATTTTAATATGTCCACTGGATTTATGTATACAATATGGCTGCAGTAGTTAAAATTAGTAGCCATATTCATGCCTTTACTCACCTTCCCAACAGCTGCGTGAACTGGCTATGTTTTTGGATTGTCTATTTTGAAAAGGAAGCAGCCCCTCATGATTTCTAAACAAGGGGGTGGGGGTGGGGGTGTAGATGGTGTTAGATGATCTAACACACTCTTTTGCTCAAAACGAGGCCTTTATTTTTTAGCTTCTGCGTTTGCAGCCTTGTTAGGAAATATATATTTATTACTTACTGGTGTGTTCTTTGTTTCCTTGTCACCTACCTCACCAGTGCACATAAAATTTTCCATTTGTCTAATCTTCTCGCCATCTATTTGTATTGGACTTATTTGGATTGCACTTGTCTGTAGATATTAGTCAAATATAAGTAAAGCTTTCATCATATCAGAGATCATTTCAGCGGTCGGGTCATAAGGGTGGATACAAAAATCCCACCTCTTAAATCCAGTTCGTCTTCTCTCCCCTTGGTCCAATACAAATCCCACACCCAGAAGCCCAACCACCACCACAACAGGCCTAAAATGTGTGATGCACAAGCACAAAAAAGGGGAAAAAGAGTTGCCCTACCAGTGAGACTCTTTCTTTTGTTTAATTGAGTCTGGCATTCTTTCTCCCAGCCTGGACCTGCTCTGTACTACAAGGGTGCAGCTCCAGTGGCTTAGGCTACTGGTGGCACCTGTCTCCTCTTCAGCGCCAGGCCGGGGAGACTGCTCTACTAGTCTTGATCCCTGCGCTAATTATTTTCAAAGCAGCTGGGATTTATATCACTCTCATACAGGCGCCAGTGGTGCTACAGCTCCCCTAGGAAGCAGCTTTTCTGGCTTTTCTCTCTTGCTTGGTGAGCAGAGATTGCTGCTACGGACATAAGCGCTCACTGCTCTGGCACCATCAGAGAGATCTGGCCAGCTGGGTGGATTTTGATGCTTTTTCAAATTCAAGTGGCTTCGTTTTTAGCAACAGAAATAATTTCACAGGTAGCACACTGTCACAGTAGTTAGTGCTGTCGCCTCCCCAGGCTGGGGACCCATGTGTGTGGAGTTTGAATGATGTCCCTGCACCTGAATTGGTTTTCTCTGGGTATCACTCAAAATCAGTCATGTGGATCCAAACCTCTCCAGGACATACCCCAATCCAGCCCCTCCTCAACTTTTTAGATGAGCAATTAAGAAAATTCATGGACTGATGTCATTAAACAAAATAATATAAGATTAATGTTTCAAAATGATAGGGACATGTTTTGACCTACCTTTAGAGGTGTGCCCAGTGATTTTATAACATTTGTAACCACAATTTTATTTTTTTTTAAATTTGGGGCGGGGTGGGGGTTAAAAACAGGAAAAAGAGCATGATTCAAGCAAATGGATTTGCAATATGCACTTTAATTATTATCTTTGTAAGCCAATAAAAAATCAAAGCCTTTTCTATTGTTTGGAACTTGCCCAGACTCTTCCCAAGCTGTTGCCACATCCAGGATGTAAAGCCTGCCCATTTTTAAATAGGTGAAATATTTTGGTTCAGCAGACCATAAAACACAAAGGAACTTGAACTGCAACCTTTCCACATACAGTAGTCTTTTCTCTCCTCTCTTTGTTTTGCACAGAAGTCAGTCTGGATCATTAATTTTACAGGCTCCTCGGGGCTCTGTGCCTTCTTTGATGTTTTCTGATACACCCCACTTAACATTCCACATGTATTTCTCGCCACTCTCCAGCCTGACGTGACTGGCGAATAAGTTATATCCCAGGTACCACGTGCTTATCTAAATGCCGAGCAAAATAAGGAAAAGGCATGCATTCTTGGGCCCGTGCCAGCACACCATGTAGATCAAGTTTCCATTTGGTGATGTTTCTTGAAGCATGAAGCCAACTTAGTTAGGGTCAGAGTGCTCTTGCCTTGGGCAACTCATATGCAGCAACACTTACAGAATATAATGGACCAAATGACAAATGTTCAGTTATCTGGTGCAAGAAAACTCCGTTTTGTTCTTTGAGAAATCTATAATACTTTTGTTTGATTTAATTTAAAATGAGCAGTCCGCACTCTTCTTAAAATCATCAAAATCAGGAAGTTAATACATAGAATAAAACATTTAAATAAATAAATGAAGTCAAAGTGAAGTTTAAAGATAAAATATTTGTTGAAACAGCCAGAGATGTTTGTCACAGTGAGCTTAAGGAGGAATGCAAATTCATCTTCTTTAAGCTCGCTGTGTTTGTCATTTAAAATTATAGCTCTTGTCTTAACTCAGTCTTGCTTGCCCATAAAGACATGTTTGTTTCTAACTGACCGACTGGCAGGGGTGCTGTTGCTCCTTATTGGCGACAGGTAAAAAGTCTTAAAGTTATTCCCTCTGAATCCCAAAGGGAGCCTAGAAAAACAAACCACCATGTTTGACCTTTGCAGAGACTCTTGTAGCAACAGGCTCCTCTTACAACACATATCAGCTTCCATTGAATTACAAACAAAGGCTCAGTAATAGTAACCAAATAGACAAACCTAGCAGAAGTCTGGCATGGGCTGGGGAACATGAACATGAGGTGAATCCAAACTTTATATTATAATTATAACCAAGCCCATGGCAAGTATTTGGGGTCTTTTTGGATCACTAATTTGATATTTTTCATTAAAAGCTGCTTTTTCTTTTCTTTTTTTGAGGGTAAACTCTGATCAGTAAAAACTCACATTTGACGCCAAAAGTCACAACTTTCCACAGTAACTCAGGAGAGGATGGTACTGCCAGGGGAGTAGCCCATTACAACTGATTTTATAAATATTTAGGCTTAGCCACATTAAGCTGATTTTGGTACTTTACTCTGCTGGTCTGCTGTGAACACTTGAGTATAAATCAGCTTAATTTGTTCTGTGCCACTCCGCGCGAGTTTTACATTCTCCTGAGATAATATAAATGCAGATTTTGCAGTTATGTCATAATGCATTTCTACTTATTTAAGAAAAAATTGCTTGATGTTGTGAGACTTAATGACTGATGACATTTGCTTAGAATTTGATCTGGTGTTTTTTGAGCCTCTGAATAGAAAGAAAGGCTTCCTTCATTGAATGGGAAAGTCAGAGCAGATTTGTGATCATAGATTTGGGAAGCAAAGACCCTAGAAATCCTGGCAGTTGCGAGTTCTGGGTGGGTAAGTATCCAATACCAGGTTATTGTGGTGAGACAGCGGAGATGTTGCGGTTGAGGGCTAGGCCAGGCTCTCTGGGTGAAGAGCAGTGATCCTTGCAGTTGACTGAAAGAACAATTACTGGAAGATTAAAAAGGCCTTCAAGAGAAAACATGATCAGCATTATAAAGAGCTGAAATAGAGATGTTTGTTTTTCCACTGAATCTTCTGCCCCGTTTTTAGATTTTAGACATTTTTGTGGCGCTCGATCAAAAACCAGGATGCAGACGAGAAGACTGTGGTTCATCTTTAACCCCTGGTCTCAAGGTGCTTGCTTTGACCACACGGCAAACTTATAAAATTAACCCAAAAGGGTGTGTTTCATACCAAGAACCTGACATCAAGTACAGTAGATATTAAAATAAATTTCCCAGGGTAAGTTAAAACTTTGGCCTGGTCATGGCATTCAAGGTAAAAGCTAGATTTGATACTTTTGTGTCTAAAGCACAGAAATCTGCATCAGAAGGCCGGACCAGTAAGCAGGTAGTCAGCCCAGCATCACTTTGCAATCAAATATTGCATGTTTGTCTTCCTGCAAAAAAAGGCAGCCAAAATATTTACAGTGATACCCATCAAAAACCCCTCCTTTTCTGTGCATCAGCACTGTGATTTGATCTGCGGAGAGCCTATTACCCTCACTGCTCTCTCCCTCACTGAACCTACTATCTTGGGCAAAATTCTTAACACAGCCAATGACAAGCTGGTCACACAAGTATTATGTTTTATGTTTTCCCCATTGCTGTCTAATGTTTCACATTGAGGTAGGGACCATCAAGCAAACTACAGCTCACAAAAGAATGGGCCCATTGATTCTCAGAGGAATAATTTTAGTGGAGGGAGTCTTTAGCACAGACCCAGCTAGAGAGACCTATTAGCTGCTTCTCCAGCGCTGTGATCCATGACTGGAGAGGCTCAGTGTGAGGAGAGAAAGAGGACCCTCGCCTGGCACGGCCTCCGCACTTGTTTCACCATGCAGCCACTTTGCTGAAGTCACGTTTCGTGGCTTATCTAAGTCATAAAAACATGGCTTCAGTTACATATTTTTTATCTGATTGCACAAATAAACATAGCTTTAGATTTCCAACATAATTTAAAGCAATTTTATATCTTGATATGATGGCAAATGAAAGAAAAAAACACTTGTAACGCCCTGTTGCACCTGAATAGCAAATTTGCAGAGATGTGAAATAAACACAGTTGTTGTTCAGGAAACCAGCGCACTGGTTTCTGCGCATAAACTGACCCTCTGAGATTGGGTCTGAATTCCTTGTTCTCAGGAGAAACCAAAGTGGTCCATCATTACTGCCTCCACACTCCCCCTTTTCCCATTTCAGCACCACACTGAGCTAAGATATCAGCTAACACATTATCCTCTTAGCCCCGGAGACTGATAGCCAGCAAGGGCCTCGAGCCAGGAGCAGCCACACAGATCAGGGAGTAAAACTGGCATCACTGTTACGGCAACAGTAAATTTAACACAGATCAGATATTGCTCACTTGTTCATCTAATGAACAGTTGCATCGTTTTTCCTTATTGAATCATTTTGTGTTTAAATTAACCAAACAGATTTGTTTTCAGCCATGTGTACTGTAAATACCTCCTTCTTACAGTAAGAAAGTGAAAATTTGACTTTTGCATTCAATAATTGCGCTTGGGTCTATGAAAGCAGTAAAAATGCTTAGTTAGAAGTTAGCAGTGGGACTTTAAATTTAAAGCAGAAGCATACATGCTGCAAAAAGTATTTTTCTAGTATTTACTTGTACATATGAGCCCCACCCTGTCCCTTGTAAGGTTACACTACCACAACAGTAAGACCATTAGTATCAGCGAGTAACATCAAACCATTATCCCAATATCACCGAATATCAAGTGACATTATCCTGTCTGCATTGCCCACCATGACTGGCTTTTTCAAGACCATTTGATTGTATTTCTTGGCTCAGGCATCCCTGAGTCAACAAAGGAAGCCAAACCCACCAGGTTTTTATGATTAAGTGGACAAAGTCAGGAGGGTTTTATTCCAGAAAGGTTGCCAAGTCATTTTATATCACTAAAACAAGCCAAAAACTGAACATATGAAATTACATTAATAGTTGTCAATGTAAAAGAAACAAAAGCCCGTAAGAGTTGAGGGATGTTTTACAGCAAATCCGGCATTTCTCAGGCACTGTGTATTTATCATAGCTCAGAGGCATTTTATGTAATAGCTCAAGCCCTTAAACAGAGATGTCATGCAGCTAAAAAACATTACAGCAGCCACACATGCTGGCAGTGGCCCAAGATGCACCTGCATTGTCAATTACTCATCGAGTGCACTTCTCCCTGCTAGTCTAGACACCTGCTGCACATTAATCTGTAATGGTCTCCACTGCCGGATATTTCCAGTTAACAAGACAGCATTTGATTGCCACACCTTTCCCACCTGCCCCTCAGGACCATGCTACTCTGTAAAGGGACGCATGCTCAGCTTAACCAACTGATACTCGTCACAGAGCGTGTGGTTCGGGGCTCTGAGGGGAAAAGCCAGGAAGGTGGCAGATCCGCTTCACATGAATTTGCCTTTTTGGCAGCAGGATCGTCAGCTTGGATGAAACCGAACACCCCCATCCAGCTTCACTGGAAGGTTACAGTGTTTCTGGACGCGATCCATGGGTCTGGTCCTTGCCAGCCACCTTCTTCACCATCCACACAGTGATGTCATTATTCCCTGTAGGCAAAACAGAGAACTGGCTACAAATTAAAAGCAATCACAATCTGAACTGCATACTCATATTTTAATGACCTCCAATTTTTAAACACCACTAAACTCAGCAGGCATTCAGGTTTTGCACATATAATTCATATTAGCAGTTCTAAGCAAGTTAAGTTTAGTTTTAAATATAAAGTTGATATATATATATATATATATATACATACATCTTTTAAGTGTACCAACATAGCAAGCTTCTTGTTTGACTTCGTGTTTTAAAGGCATAAAAATTTGCAGGGATACAGAGTTAGATAAAAAAAAAAAAAGAAAACAAACTTAGAACAGCACACTGCTGAAGAACGTAAAGCTCAGCAAGATCTCAAGTGAACAGCTGTGGACTTTTACAGGAATCAACACATTACTCTATGCGACTTGTATGAACATTTTACCCAAATGTCATAGGTCACTTTACAGAAAATACACCTGCTTTATAATTAATTGTATTTTTTGGCCACACCAACAAGTGGTGTGCCTGAAGCTTGCAGCATCAGCGAAATGTTTAATAGCTTTTAAAAAATGTCTGACTCCTGACAGTAAATTATTCCATTAGATGAATATTTCACTTCTCTGAATCACAGTTATAATGTCTTAGAGAATGCACCAATACACACATATACACATGCTCACTGAACTAACAGTGAATGTCAGAATACTAATTGATCAGACTATATTAAAGTTCCAAGTCTCAACTTTCATTTGAGAAGGTTTGTACCACGATTGAAAGAATTTTGTGGGAAATATAGCCTTGGACATAGCCTTGGCTCATTGCACAACAGAGCTTATGTGTCTCAGAGCTGACTGAGACATGAAAGTTGCCCTTTAGAGTAAGGTGGAGTTGTCAGTAGGAAAAGTTTAAAGAGGTCACCGTGCAAGTGAAGAAGACAGCAGCCAGTTAAACCATTGCATTTGATTTCCACCACAAGGCAAAAAAAAAAAAAAAATGGGGAGTTGCAGTGGAGTGCATAACCATCAAATGACTTGCATTTTAAACAAAAATACTGTAGAGCAAATGAAGATAGCTCTTCATGATGTAGGTGTCCATGGCTTCTTGTCACTTCCAAGATCAAAACTTCATGCACTCAAAAAATGATTACTTGGACTTGCAATAATTTTGAGTAAAGCACATCTGAAATATATCAAATTACACGTTTATTATTCAAATAAGGAATCAATAAGGAAAATATGTTTGGCATAAACTGAATCCATCTCAATCAAGTAAATTTAATTTTGACAAGATTCCATTAACGTTAACATTTTGCATTGCTCTTGTGTGAAAATTTACATGTAAGCAGATATCTTAGTCAGCATTTTGAGCATAAATACTTTTTTGAGTTAGACGGTATCTCAAAAGACGCATACCCATGGTAAGTCCCAAAACCAGAACAAAAAGACAATGAAACGATGCTTTATGAGCTGATGCAACTAAAAATCAACTTTTATTGAAATTACAGAAAGAGGAAGCTGTGGAGAAAAAACAGTGAGCAGCTCATTACCCAAAGTGCCACCCAGTCTGTCAAACACAGTGGTGATCATGCTATAACTTGGGTGTGTATTGCTGCTAAAGGAAATGACAAATAGATGACATCGCTAATGATGAAAGCAAAAGGGTGAATGCTGATCTATACAGAAGAATTCGGTCAAATTAATAAAAACTCACCTGGTTACATTGCATCATTATGTAGGACAGCGAGCCCAAAACAAACAGCCAATACAAGAGAGGTGAAATATCACATGAGCTATGAGCCTGACTGAACTGACCAGAAGAGGCCACAGAACAAGCAAAAGCTGAAATGGTCTATTATAATTATCATTTGGAAATGTGTGCTTTTAATGGGGAAAATTGGCTTGACCACATTAGCTTGACATACAGTGGCTTGCAAAAGTATTCGCCCCCCTTGAACTTTTCCACATTTTGTCACATTACAGCCACAAACACGAATCAATTTTATTGGAATTCCACGTGAAAGACCAATACAAAGTGGTGTACACGTGAGCAGTGGAACGAAAATCATACATGATTCCAAACATTTTTTACAAATAAATAACTGCAAAGTGGGGTGTGCGTAATTATTCAGCCCCCTTTGGTCTGAGTGCAGTCAGTTGCCCATAGACATTGCCTGATGAGTGCTAATGACTAAATAGAGTGTACCTGTGTGTAATCTAATGTCAGTACAAATACAGCTGCTCTGTGACGGCCTCAGAGGTTGTCTAAGAGAATATTGGGAGCAACAACACCATGAAGTCCAAAGAACACACCAGACAGGTCAGGGATAAAGTT
>VVHJ01003399.1:20959-33750 GCA_015107715.1 Tylochromis polylepis | reverse complement strand
ACAACGAGACAGAGGATGCAAAGCTGAACATAACACATGAGACGAGGTACCTTCAAAGTAAGAGAGGCAAAACAGAACATGGCACACACACAAACGGGATTACCAAAGTAAAACAGGAAGTAACGGGAACACACCCACACACAGAGACCAGACCCAGACAGACGAGACCGGGAAAAAGCAGACATTAAAACATAACTGAGACAACAAGAACACTGGGAAGGCACCGTAACAAAACTAAGAACTACACATCAGAAATACTAAATATAACTAGGGGAGCTTGAAATACAAAAACTAAATAATAGAAACACTAAATAAAAGAATATAGATAATCAAAACCATAACCACTGGGTCACCAGACCCAGGTATCCTAACAGCTATCTATACTTTTGTTTCTGTAATTTGAGGTAATCACATTTTTTATTTTACAATTTTTATATGTTATAAGCACAAAAGAGCACCTTTTATTTTGTTTCGTGAATTCTTGCTTGATGTATTTTTTTCATTGCTGTGATCTTTTGTTTGTTAAAAGTCTAGTGTTGACCACAGAAAGATACTTACTGTCACAGTTTTGTCATTTGTGAAACACCTCTGTGTGCAAGTGATGGTTAAAAAAATGGTTACAATAAAACATTTCAATTCATTCAGATTTTTTGTATTTGAAGTAGGAAAAAATATTGAATGGTTGATTTGAATGAGTATACTATTATGGACTATATGGTTGAAAATAACATTTGGTTTTGGAGATTATTTAAATATATTATGATATATATCGTGTATCGTGATATAGCCAGAAAAAAAATTGTGTTATTAGATTTTCCTCATATCACCCAGCCCTAATTCTAAGTGATGCTTCTTTTATTTTTTTGCCCTTTAGACTTTCTATAATTTCTGCAGTACGTGAACAGAGTACTCTGTACGACCTTAAGAATCCTGGATGTCACACTTTCGCAATATTTTCTTCTACTTGGAGCCTATCCCAGCTGTCATTGCATGAAACGCAGGGTACACCCTGGACAGATTGCCAGTCTGTTAATCAACTCATAACCCATTCGATTTAGAATCACCAATTAGGTTCCTAGTGGGAGGAAGCCAGAGTACCCAGAGAGAAGTCAGGGAAAATTTTCAGAATGGAATCAAACTCCGGACCTTTGCACTGTGAGGTACTGGTGTTAACCACAGCACCGCCATGCCACCCAGTAGTCCACCCATTGTCAATAACTCTGCAGGCAATTTACATCTTTGCAACAGACAGTTGTAGATATATTGTGTTAGTGGCTTTTCTTTTTGAGTTGATCAGTTTAGTTCATATTTTTTAGGCCTTATATATTCTACCTTTAAGCAAATGAGTTGAAACTAGAGCACGCTATCTTGAATGAAAGACTAATATCATTGTACTACATATTTTTGATCAAATACAGAGCAGATACAGTAGGAAAAGAACAGTGCACAGGTATCCATGTAATATCTCACCCTCTGTCCGTGTAGTATCTCTCTCGCTGTCTCTCTCTCTCTCTCTCAAACACATGCATGCACACACACACACACTTCTGTCTATATGCACTCATACTCGGAGCCCAACTATCTCCTCACAGGAATGCCTCACGTACATATTCCAGCTCACATAAACTGCTGGACAAACAGTCAGAGTACATGCAGCGTGTGCTTCTCTGCTAGTGTGTCAGCAGCGAATAGTGCCTAAATAAGGCAAGGCATCAGTTGGCTTATCAGCACCAGCCAGGAATATATACCCGTCCCAACACTGATATAGCAGCCCGCCATCTCACTCACACTATCATTTCTTCCAAATGTGTGTGCGTGTGTGTGTCAGAATGCTGTATGTTTGTCCATACCGTATAAATGGGAGTGAAAAGATTTAAAGTAACGCATGTCTGTTTGGGCATAGAGAGATCAGATAAGACAGCCATCATTTGGCTAGAGAACAAAGAAAGCTCAATGTGTGCTCAATGTGTTTGTGCTCCGGCGTGTTTGTTTGTCACCTGCTGTGGATGACCTCAGCCACTCACCACCTGCCCTTTTTGTAGTGAGTTATAGATCATCCGGTGTTTCAACAAGTGAACAAAATAATCCCAACAGTCAGTACATCATGTAAGAGTTCATCTTGGCTGTCCCTCGATGCTGCTTCAAATAGTCGCAGTGGTGAAGTTAGGTTGCTTCTTTTTTTTCCCTGTGTCTGCATTCGCATACATTAAATAGGGTACCGGTGCCACCCAGCTTTACACACCTTTTAAAAAGCAAGTCAAATTTGGCTCTTTACGAAGTGACAGCATGTACAGTAGCAAAAAGGCACGCGGGTATACAGCAGCAACTGTAAGCATGTGAGGGGCTGCCAGCGATCCGAATCACGGGTTAGAGTAAAGCGAGCAGGATCATACATTATATTTATCCCACATTAAACCTCTCCCTCTCTTTTATTTATGGCAGTGCGATGGTGTGACGTAACACTGCGTTTTTGTTTGTTTTTTTGCTGACAGAATCAATGCTTATGCACTCACACCCACACGTAAAATAAACTGCCACGTGTGCCTCAGGTTATCTGCATCGTTATCATTAATGACCGGAGTCATTTCCCAGCTAGGGCTATTAAAGATCTATAAATAATGTCGCTGAGGCAACGGCATATATATCATGATTAGTTGAGCAAGTTTCACATGACCCACGGACCAAATCAAATTATACTGTGTAATGCAATATTAGTCTGTACTTCAACACATTACCAGTATATTAAGTCATAGTAAGCGCTCCTGAAAGAAGCCGGTGGATGAAAGCATGCGAGCAGTTGAAGCAGGGACTGAGTTTTTGTTGGCCGGACAACGTGGTTGAAATCATTATCACAGTATTAGTAAGGATATTAATATAGTGGACAATAGAGCACTCCAGCAATTTCATTTATCAAAGTCAGTTACTCACTTACTCAAGCTGTAAAAGAAACAGCTGTTTGATGTCTTATGTGGCTCAGAGGAGAGCTGAAAAACAATCCTGTGGATGTCATCAGGGTTATGTTGAAGTGGAGAGTTTGAAAGTTGTGGGTATAAGAAAGTAAAAGAAAAAAGTCAAGAGTGAGAGTTGAAAGCTTTTTTTCTCTCTCTCTATACTTCCTTCTTAATATTTTTCCTCCCTGGTGGGAAACAGTAGGAAGGCGAGAAAGAAAGATTTTTGGCACAAAATCAGTCCACAGCCTCCAAGAACAGGAGTTCGTACCGTTTCCTGGCACCGTGAAGATACATCTTAACAAGAGTAGGAGGAATATGTGTAAATTAGGACTGGGATAGACTAAATTTGCTGACTTACTGTACTAAAGCTTTGTTCCACACAGAGCAGAGGGCTGCGTTTTTGCAGGATTGGGGTGCTGGGCTGTGTCGACAGCAGTGGCGATAGGATTGGGTTTCACCTACATGCCAGAAGTGTGTGACTGTGTCTTGTAATCTCTTAGAGAATGGCACATGTTTCTGCAGCTTCTGGAGGAAGACTGGGATGAGTCAGCCAGCCAGGCAAAGAGGCAGGCAGAAGAAGGGAGTCGTGTGGAGGCCGTGGCTGTTAGAGGTTAACTCATGTAGCTGTTCACCTGCGGTCATTAAATATTTAAAAGTACTCCCTGTACAGCTTTTTTTCCCCATTCCTCTATTTCCTGTTCAGCTGCTCCTTAATTTAGTTTGTGATGAATGTCCTAGAATACTACATTTGCTTGGTTATTAACCAGCAGATAGATGAACTGCTTCTTCATTGTGGTGCATCTTCTTGTCTAATTAATATTGTATGTAATAGAAGTTAATGAGGGTTGGAATCAGTGGAGTAGGTCAGGTTCTGTATTACACACACACAGAGAAGCAGTGTTTCTGAAAAGTGAGCAACTAAGACTTCGGAGAATGGCCCACTGTGTGTGTGTGTGTGTGTGTGTGCGCGTGTGTGTGTGTTAATTTAAATAAGCTTTCCTGGGAAATATGTAAATGGGATGGTATGTAAAATCAACATCAGTCAGCTGTGGTTTATAATTCTTTGCTAGATTTCAGGAAGGCATCCATGGGGACTGCTGAGTCAGTGTAAGTTAATGTTCGTGCCACTGAGTTTAATGCACTGATTTACAGGTAAACATCACCAGCAGGGAATAAGCTTAACGACACCTCAAAATAGTATCCACAGCATGTGAACTGTGACAGCCTCTCCAGTGCATTAATAGACTTTTACTCCGAAAGTTCAATGCTTTTGCCATATTTAGCCTTGCAGTATGTACAATACAGGCAGTTCTGACTGTCTGTATTGGATTTTATAGTCAGTGACATAAATCTCTGTCCTAATGAGGATGCACATACAAGATTTCTTTTAGTTTCTACATTTGAATGCAAAACCAACAACAAAACGCAATGTTGAAAACCAGCACAAAGATACTTTGAAGTCATCCTATTTTAGAAATGTGTACAGAGCTGACTGCTCATCCCTGCCTCTGATACCTGTTGGCGATCTGGCTCTGACTGCTGGGCTTGTGTCGGCATGCAGTCACCTTTGTCATCACTCTGGGTTCTTTGCTAGGTTTGTGTTAGCACGCTGTCTGTGCAGATGCTTGCAAAGAGCCAAAGTTGTGTTAGCAACATAATGCAGTTGTTTCTGCCGCGAATGCACTTTACCATCATGTTCTAGTTTTTTTTTGTTTGGTTGGGGTTTTTTTGTGCGATAAAAATAAAAGTAATGTCCATATCCCAGGTCCTCAAAAGTTGTAGTTGTTTTCCTCCTCTGCACATGAACTGAAATCAGCTGATTGTACTTTAAGAGCTCTGGAATTAAAAAGGTATGCTTGATGATTTTTATTTTTTCATCTATCTGCCCGAGGTGCAGGCAACTTAAGAACGATTGTAACACAAGACATACTTTGAATTCAGTATTTACTGAATTTAGTATAACACATCACATTACTGCGTTGCTGAAAAATGTAATGTGATTACATAACACGTTACTTTGGACCACCTTACACCGAATGCTGAGTACGAGTGCAGCCACTGATTTTCTTAATGGCTTATCCAATTCAAGGTCGTGTGGATATTGGAGCCTATCCCGGCTGTGATAGAGTGAGAGGCAGGGGTACAAACAGGACAGGTTGTCATCCTATTACAGGTTCATTCTGGTCATTTTCTTCAAAAGTTGTATGGATTTTAAAATGGGATTAAAATGCCTCAAAGTAATATCTTCAAATGGCATCAGGAATTCAGTTGGCAGTCTAGTTTCGTCTTTAAGGTGCTGGAACTAGAAAACAAAAGAATCACACATCATTCATCAAAACTGCAAATAATTCAGTAGTAGTTTGCATTAAAAACCTAATTTCTGGGAGCTCAACTCATAAAATAACTGAAAGTAATTTACATTAAGCTAAAATCCTTAAATTCAGTATCTGCCATAAAGCAGATAATTCTGTGGGTAAACAAGCTGGTATGTTTACATGCCAGACAGACACATTTTCACATTTATTTATATTTACACTCAAGTCATATAAAATACATATAAAATACCACCAGTAAATGCTTGTAATGATAACGAATGGCAGCAACAAAGATTTAACAATAATTGCAAACATCTGTTTATCTGTGGCACCAAGAACACTACATCTGTCATTTAAGTTTGTCCGAAGCAAATCTCTAAATCTCTAAAATTATCTTCTTTTTTTTTCTTTTTTTTTTGTACCGACAGCTAACGCAGCCGTGGGTCTTTAACCTCTGAATACTGATGTGCCTCACTAAATCTGTTCAGCCACTCTGATTGGCTAGCTAGGCTGCTTTCACTCCAGCTGTTCACGGATTGGATTATGGAATTATCACTTCTGTTGCTGAATAAGAGTGTTGCTTTTCCACACAGCATCTCTTCCTGAAGCATGCACCCACTGTTGTAATCACATGTAGTGATGATGCTGTATGTGTGGCCATACCCATGATGCATTTCCTTTAGTAGAAGGGAATCTGTAAGGAGATTTCATTGCACTCTGGGAGATGTCAACAAATTAAAAATAAGTAGATACTGGGTATTTAATTTACTTGCAAATGTATGATGCATGTGTATTTTCAGCTGAGGATTTAAGATGATTTAAATTCAGTTAACTTCAATTCAATTCAGTTTTTATATATAGCGCCAAATCACAACAGTTGCCTCAAGGCACTTTATATTGTAAGGTAAAGACTCTACAGTAATACAAAGAAAACAGAGAAAACCCCAACAATCAAATGACCCCTATAAGCAAGCGCTTTGGCAACATTGGGAAGGAAAAACTCCCTTTTGACAGGAAGACACCTTCAGCAGTCTCGGGGAGCGGTGGCCATCTGCTCCTTGCTTAGCTCTTCAGGGTGATATGAGATGAATCATATCAAATCAAGCTAAACTATGGCTCCGAATCCCATGTCACTGCAAACATATCAAGAAGTCAAAGATCTTTAATTTCATTGCACAGCTGCAAGGAAAAATAGTAATTTTGCTCTTGAAGGTGGCAGATTTAAATATTTCCTGTAGGATAACATGCTGTGTGAATTATGTGAATTAGTAGACGCTGAGAATGAATCACATTTTTTTCTGTACCGTCAATATGATGATTTCAGGTCTACATTTAATGAAATGTCACTGATAATGACAGAAATGGTTGTTTAAGCATTGAGATGTTTATAACTTAGCTGCCGCCTACCTTTTCTAATCTGGAAAAAGACGGCAGGTAGCATTATCTGTTTACAACTTGGAAGTTATGGTGCTGTTCTGACTATCGGTCTGGATAATTGTTACTGGTATCCTATGAGCCTCTTTTCACCCTGGGCATACTATTTCATGCATGGCACGTTGATAAAATCGAATCAATCGGCCACGTCTGTTTTAATGCACTCAATTAGATGATTTAACTGATGCAGAGATTGACACTTGTAACATTAGCTGTTGTAGTTAGTGATAATGAGACAAGATTACCGCAATAGGAGACTTTCTGTGTCATTATCAGGGTTGGGATTTTTTGCAGAGGTCAGTCCGGTCAGTCCATGAAACAGCTAGAACATGCAGATTGCGTGAACCTTACATCACAATTTATTTAGCAGTGGGCAGATGTAACCTAATGCTAATGCTCCGTGTGTGTGTGTGTGTGTGTGTGTGTGTGTGTGTGTGTGGGGGGGGGGTGTCAGCCATGTTACAAACTTATGCATTATGTCAGTCAGTTTAACTGTTTTTATTTCTATGGAGTTTAAAAATAGCTGTGTTGTGCTTGTTTGCACGTACATAAACGCGTTCCCACACATTAGGCTTTAATGTGTGCTCGTTCATTTGCAGATTCATTAATACAGACCAGATGCCTGGTTGGGCAGCTCGCTCAAGTGTCTCTGGTGGTTACCATGGTTACTGCCTCACCGCCGTCATCGTCGTGTCAGTCATTTGATGATTTTCTTATAAGTTAGCCGAGTGAAGAAGCGCCATTAGTTTAACACAGTCATCCTTAAAGGCTTGTGCAACATGTCTGTTTCCAGTTGGGGATTTACAGTGGACTCCTATCAGCTGTGTTTGTTTTAATGCAATAATGCAAGAGCAGTTTATAGTTGCCCTTTCTTTACACTTATTCCCAATAGACCTCATTAGGGCACATCTCATTAATTGGCCTTTCAGTTTTTCTTGCAGATATAATCTGTGTTTTATATGTGAGAGAGAGTAAACTGAAGTTAACGCAGTCATTTGCATGGGAGGTTGCTTATTGTATTTAAAGTGCAGGTCAAAAGCTTTTGCATGTATGTGTTTGTATGTGTATATGATTGATGTGCGTGCATAATGTTTGTATAATCGCCATGGCTTGATTTGCATGGGAGCCTTGTAGGTGTGCTTACAATGTCAGTGTTGCAGTAGCTTGAATTCATGTTAGGCAACAGGGAAAAAATTCTTATCATTTCTGCCTACTGATTATTCTTTGAAGGTGAATAAAAATAGAATACTTTCCTTATTCTATCAGATATTATTTTAACGTGAATGAGTTTAAACGTAGCACGGCATTTCAGAAGATGTTGATCTACTGGGATTTTTCACACAACCATCTCTAGGGTTTACAGACAATGGTCTGAAAAAGAGAAAATATGCAGTGAGTGTCAGTTCTCTGGGTGAAAAATGCCTTGCTGGTGTCAAAAGTCAGAGTAAAATAGCCAGACAGCTTGGAACCGTCAGGCAACATTAAGTGAAATAATGGCTTGTTACAACGAAAATATGCAGAAGTTCATCTCTGAACACACAACACTTGAAGCAGCTGGGTTACAGCAGCAGAAGAGCACACTTCTGTCAACTAAGAACAGGAAACTGAAGCTTTGATTCACACAGGCTCACTGACATTGGAAAGAAGACGACCGGAAAAACGTTGCCTGGTCTGATGAGTCTCGATTTCTTCTGCAACATTTAGATGGTAGGGTCAGAATTTGGAATAGAAAACATGAAAGCACAGATTCAACTTGCTTTGTATCAACGGTTGAGGCTGCTGCATGTGGCGGTGTGGTATTGTGGGGGAAATTTTCATGGCACACTTTGGGCCTTTTAGTACGCGCCATGTCACAAAGCTCCAGTCACCACTGGGTGATCTTTGGATTGAATATGAAAACACCTTAAACTTTTACATATCTAACAATTAATCGATAAATTTGTAAGATAACCATTAATGAAATAAGAACATGGTTCTATTGCTACCTAAGGATTGTATGGCATTCTTATATACAGGTTAGCATGTGAGATATTTAATAACTACTTTGTCTTTTTACTGGTATATTTTGATGTCCCGGTAATTATTAATAACTCATTATTAGTTCCCGATGAGTATATGAGTTAGTTGTTACTTTTCTGATGTATATAATAAATATTTAGGAACACATAGGTGAACTGAGTGAATCTGAATTGACATATTTGTCAAAGATCTTTTTTCATCTTTTGTCCTCATATTTTACATTGCTTTTGCTCAACTGGAAAAGCAAATATAAGCTGTTTCTCTGCTCTGAATTCTTTAGCCAACATCACTCCCTCCCCCTTTGTGTCATTAGCTGTATCAGCTGTGGCCATGTTTCACCAGCAGTGTTGACACAGAGCTGAGGTCTGAATCCCTGCCACTGCCCTTCACCAAAACCAGAGGGATCATCTCAGTAAGAGATTCTATGTCACTCTCTCAACACACCCGAGGATTCATAACGGCACGAAGAGCGTATCAGGCCTTCAACATTTCAGAGGTCCAAACATGTACCACAGACCAGTGCTGTGTTGAGAAGAACATGATAAAATCCTGATACATTCACATACCTGCAAGTTATGCCCGTTACCCGATGAGGGTTAGGCGAGGTGGAGAGTTCACTTTATAGCTCTTGAGTAGAAAATACCAGCAGGAGATTAGGTCTGTTTGTAATCCACAGCCAAAAATGTTGGCAGAGTTTGGGGATTTTCCTATTTAATCAAAACTGATTCTTCTCATTCTTCTTCCCAGAAATGAAGTGTGTGTTTGGGAACAGCTTCTCAGTTTGTCTCTACCCGTTAGTTCAACCTCTATGGAAAATGCAAAATCTGAGGGGGAGGAAAAATGATGTTGAAGTCATGATGGGAGAAATCAGAAATTGCCAAAAAGTATAAAATCATTGTTATTTTTTTTCCACACATATTTAACCCCATGTTTACTCGATAAATCGCAGGAATTTATTTTACACACTCCTCTTATTGTGCGCATAGTCAGCAGGTGTTTAGCATTGGTTGCCTAAACACTGTCACATGCCACCTACACATCACACCTACAGAAGCTGCTCAATCATGGAAACCCATGTCATGAAGCTCCAGGCGCACAGTTTTTGTGTTAATGTTAATGCCAGAGGAGGTTTGAACCTCTGCAGTCACTGAGTCTTTGCCTCAGCAACCTCGTTTATGTTTATAGATATGTCTGTGCATACTATGGCATATCACGGTGAACAAAGCTTTCAGTCTGACAGTGAAATAAAAACAAAGATTTCTTTATTTGTCCTGAAAAGAGTAACAGTACAAAAAGGGCAATACAAAAGAGAAGGAAGGACTGAGCACAGAGCCCGTCCCCTCCAAACATCAGTACAATATATGTTATCTGTCAGATGTGACCATGCACAAATATTTCCATTATACAGCAACACAGCTCTCTTCAGGATAAAGTTAGCTTATCTCATAATAACAGCTACTCCATCTTTCCCTTTGAACCTCATTTGCAAAAGCTATTGTGTCTCCCAGTGCTGCAGCCCCTGGTAATATGAGCCCAGGCCTCAGTCCGAGAATAATTCCTGAATAATTTCAGTCGGTTTTAGCTAACCACTAATGGTGTTAGTCATGCTTGAGTAATCCTGAATTAGCACCAGCCGGGAATTCAATAGCAGCCTTGCATGGATATATGTGCGGGGCAAGCTAAGTGCTAATTTGTGCAGACTGTCTGTGCTGCTGCTTTGGAGCGGGGGATTGTTTGGCCAAGATATAGGACAGCAGTTCCTGTTAATTTATTATATCCTTTCATACACTGATTTGTGCGCTCAGAGCAGACAAATGAAATGTGACCCTTGCTTTGTAGAAGCAATAGTTTGCTCTTGGTTGTGGGCGAATAAAGAGAGTGATGGAGTTTAAAGGATGGCTGTTGTCTGTCACAGACAAGGTCAAGACTCATCTAATACCTTGTATCAGTCAGCATTCCAGTTAAGCTAACAAGCTTGGATTGAGGGGGAAGAGGAACAGGTTAGTGTGCTAAAGAGCAGAAAAATGACAGAAAATAAAAACAGGATGGGTGCAGAGGGGACCGAAAGGCAAGAGAGGGGTTCAAAACTATGCCAGCATATGTGAAAGAGATTTCTCAAATAGGCCATAGCCTGGGGAGTGATGGACCGAAGCCTCACTATAGGGAATTTGCACACACACACACACAAAACAGGCGCATACACACATACTACTCTATTCAGCACGCGACCGAGACATGACAGCCCTTATAGCATGATGCACCATGCTGCCTGTGGCCTGAGGACTGAAATTTAACCCTACAGTAAAATTAGAGGGGCTGAGATGCATACCTCAGCAGTTCTAAATGCCCAAGAGTCTTTAAAGGGGTCGCCCCCACTTTCTTTCTCTTGCTCCCCCTTTTCTCCTTTGGCTCAGTTATTCTCCCCTTCTTTTTCTCCCTGTCTTCCCCATGTTTCAAATACACACAGACAGAAAGACCATCCGCCGCCACACTCGCTGCCAAACTGACTCAACTCTTTTCACACTCTTCATTTGTCACATTAATGAAACAGCCAGCCGCAAGGCTTTATCAATATCATCTCGCAGATGACGCTCCAGAAGGAGTCACTTCAAGGTTTTGCACCCTTTTAAGGCTTTGTCCAAATGTCTACAAACTGTCAAGTGTGTCTGTGCGTGACAGCCTGCATGTGTGCAAGCAAGGCTCCCCAGCATCCCCGCACAGGTGTGTCTGCACAGCCCAAAAGCTAGACGTGAACAGGTGTTGCTTTGTATTCATGGGGAGACTGTCACTGAACCAAAAACTTTCTCCAAGGTCACTCCTGAGCTTGCGTTTGTTTGTTGTTTACCCAGATTTTTTTTTCTTCTGCCATGGCAAAGACAGTGCATTTCATTTCATAATGTGTGAAGAGTTTGTTTTCATGCATACTTTGGCTCTCTGTTGGAAGGATTTGCATGCCACTAACTAGCTGGGGTGATGCATACTGTACTTATTCCCACAGAGAGCTATCATCTGCTCGGTGAAGCATTTTGCTGTCTTTCTGCTCAGATTTTTATGGCTGCAATTCTCACGGCTCTTTACTTCATCGGGAGTTCGTATTGGGGAAAAACCTCTGATATATCTACAGGGTGATCTAGATGTTTCCCTCAGAAGCAGGAAGATGAATGAATCTGGGAAAGTCACATGTAAAAAGTGAACAACAGTTATTACAGGCTTTGCACTCCATGAACTGTGCCTGTGCACAGTGCAAGTTTAATTTAGTGGCTATATGTCAGGAAAAAAAAAAGAACCATGCATTTCATCTCCTTCTTCCACTTGCCCATGCTTTCTCACCTTCCATTTCACTCTCCTCTTGTCCCAGTGCTCTGTCACACCTCTACTCCCATCATTCTCCGCCTGTCACCTCCCACCACCAGATATCCTGTCTGGGAACAGTCTGCATCACTTCCTCTGTCTGGCCGTGAATTAATGCCCACTCCTCTGTGAAGATCCTTAGGACATGCCATGGGCATGCTGTATACATTCGAGGCACATTCATGCTTCCTTTCACATAGCAGGATATTTCACACATTGCAGAAATAGAAGCCTCAGTGTCCTTCTGGTAGCATGTGTGGTGAGCAGTATGCATGTCAGTGGTGTGATGTAACTGGAATGCTTTAATGTCAATTTTTAGCTGCCATACCTTTCCTAAGGAAGACAGTGAATGCTACAGTGTGCCTGGTATGAGCCACGCCAGTGAAATTCCTGTAGTGCAGCAAGAACCAAGACATTATGAGTTATACTGTGTCACTGTTAAAGATTCTTGAATCTGAATTTTTATCTGCAGCTGGTCAAACATACCCTCAGCGTGTCCTTTGTCTGTGGGTGATGCTAAGAGCTTATTTCTTGGTCCCTCATGAATTTTAATGTCTTACTGTTCCTGTCCTCAGAAACAGGACAGCCCCAGAGTCCAAGGACAGAAATAGAGACATCTGTCCGGATGGGGTCACTCTAACAGAAAGACAGGGGGAGGGAGGGGAGGAGTAGGGATGCAGAGGGATGATGGCATGTGCCAATAGACAGATGAAGCAGGGTT
>VVHJ01003399.1:0-11728 GCA_015107715.1 Tylochromis polylepis | reverse complement strand
AGGAGTGCGCTTGGGTGTTGGGAGAGCTTTCTGGGGTTCTCGCCACTCTTGCAAGAGGAAAGTGGGCATGGCCGCTGCCAGCAGTCAGTGCTAGCACGGTCACTAGCCAGTCTTACTCTGTTAACCGAAACATCACTGCACCTTTCTCAAGCTCCGTCCTTTGTGATCCAGGATACACTGCTTTGAAACACTCCCCGTGCATGGTACAGTTTTTAACACTTTGTTTTTCTTTCTTTTTTGTTCTAACGTAGTTTTTTTGTTCCTAGATGTTCTATCAATGTTGGTTACCTGCCGTCATTTGCTTGTAGAAATCTCTTCTCGGAATGAATAAATACATTTTGCTTTCCCTTTTTTCTTTGAACTTTGTTAATTTCCAACAATTGAGCTGTAATTTGACATTACACAACCACGTAACTTAAAGTGCAATATGTTTATACTTTCAAAAGGTTAGAGTATGGCCATTATGAACATCCTTTTTTATTTCCATTTATTTTGTGAGACTCGCATCTTTTTAATAGGCTGGTTTTGAGAGAAGTGGTAATTGACAGCAGTCATTATGATTAGGAAAGCAGTACTTTAAAAGCTTGCTCACTCTGAGGGTAACAAATGTCTTATTTATGAAATCGGAAGGAAAATTATTTCATTGTACACGCGTAGACCATTTAGCTTGGATTTCGTCACTATTCTTTGCTTTCACTATACCAGTAAGATGCAAAAACGCAGCTTAGACAGCTGCTTGTGTAAGCCCAGAAATGCTTGCTTGCTTGCTTATGAGACTGGATCAAGAGAGTTTTGTGGACAGTTTATTCAGGTCAAGGCCATGGGGAATGTGGCTGCAGGGAGAAGAGAGATGCCTTCAAAGTCTTTAACAGTACTACTGTTTACCTCAAAAATGATGAGGAAGCGGGGGAGGGAAAGAAATGCCATCCTTGTCTTAACTTTGTTGTATGTGGGAAATACTCTGACTGTTGTCATCACCTGAATCATGCTTTTAACTTGCCTCATCGTAGCTGCTTGTAGTCTTTGTTGCAGGTATGGCATGAGTTTCTTTGATTTTCAAAGTGGTTATTTATATACGGTGGACATTTACTGTCACCTGTACCAAGATTAATTATTTATTCATTGTATAGCTGATGTGTTTGTGAACACTGGTCATCACAGAAAGGGCTTTAAAAATGTCTAGATTTTCTTTACTGCAGTCCTTTTTTTTTCTTGGTAGGTCAACTTTACTATAATGTCTCTTATGAAACTAGCTGAGCACTTGGAGAGCTCATCCTCCACCAAGACCAGCGGCCTGTTTCAGTTTTAAAGGAAGTGATCCAAACCTGCACCAAAATTCAATAAATTCTTCCTTTGCCCATAGTCCACCTCTCCACCACATTTCATGAAAATTGGCCTCAGTAGTTATTACATAACATTGCTGGCAAACACACAAACGGTATCCATCACATCCTTCTGCCTTGGTGGAGGAATGAGTAGCATGTTACTTTTAGTGAACACTTCAACCAGTTTGATGTTTGCAAACCGTCCGCGGAACTACTGAAAAACTAACTACTGACATTTATTTAAAGAAAGTTATGGTGTAGACAAATAAAGGTTAAGGCTGGAGTTTCAGAGGGTTTACCTGAACAGTCTGTTTATGGGATATTTTTTGAATTGCAACATTGCATGTTAGAGACATTTATAGAGATTATTATATACTATTTATAAGGATTTTTACAGAGCACAATCCAGAATCTGGTATGAGTTGGTATTTTTCTAACAATTTGCACACCTATTTTGACAATGAATATAACTTGTTTGTAATTGGTAATGTAATGCACATATGATAATGTTTGACAGTGGAAAAAAAAATCTTTATTTCTAATTGGATGTACTGTATGTACCATTGGGGATGTGGAAAGCAGGTGTATTTGTTTGAGTATTTTAGGAAATAACAAGAAACTGTGGGAGACTTTTGATATCGCAAGGTTCATATTACCCCACTGATTTGTGCAAAGTCTTTGGAGATGAAGTTATGTGTATAACAATAAAGATGTTATGCCTTGTTAAACAACATTATGCTTTCTTCTTGTATTTCGATCCTCGTTTACCATTCAGTTCACCTTTCAGGTATCATGGTATACACTCAGTGGCCACTTTAAACTGGGATAGCACCATCTCTAGGGTTCACAGAGAATGGTCCAAAAAAGAGAAAATATCCAGTGAGCAGCCGTTCCTTGGGTGAAAAGGCCTTGTTGAGGCCAAGGATCAGAGGAGAATGGCTAATCTGCCTCAAGATAATAGGAAAACAACAGTAACTTTAAAGAAAGCTGTCATTTTCAACCAAAGTATGCAAAAGCACATTTATAAATGCACAACATGTCAAGCCTTGAAGTAGATGAACTACAGCAGCAGAAGACCACTCCTGTTACGCCTGTTAGCTAAGAACAGGAAACTGAGGATATGATTCGCTAAGCAACATGGAAGCATAGATTCATCCTGCCTCATATTTACGCTTCAGGCTGGTGGTGGTGTAATGGAATGAGGGATATTTTCTTGGCACACTTTGGGCCTCTTAGTAACAACTGAGCATCATTTACGAGCTACAACCTGCCTCAGTATTGTTCCTGACCATGTCTACTTTTATGACCACAGTGTACCCATCTTCTGATTGCTGCTTCAAGCAGGATAACACCCGACAAAACTCAGATCATCTCAAACTGGTTTCTTGAATATGACAGTCAGCTCGCTGTACTCAAATGCCCTCCACTAGTCACCAGATCTCAATCCATTTGAGCACCTTTGGGGTGTGATGGAACAGGAGATGGGCATCGTGCATGTGCAGCTGACCAATCAGCAGCAACTTTGTGATGCTAGCATGTCAATAAGGAACAAAATCTCTGAGGAATGTTTCCGGCACCTTGTTGAATCTATGCCATGGAGAATTGAGGTGGTTCAGATGGCAAAACAGGCTCAAACCTGGTACCAAATGAAATGGCTGGTGAGTGTATAATAGAGGACAGCACACATGCAACACAAGTATTTCCAAATAAACTCAACAGATAGATTTCATTGGATGGATACAAGGATTTCCACTTGTCTTGTAAAAATGTTTTCAATTCCAGTCTCATGTTCACTCCTACCTATCTCCATGCAACAGTGACCTCATGTTGACCTTCTCACAATGAGATCCAGGGGGAAAAACACCAGGCACGAAATCAAAGTACCTTAGTCAGGGTCTCACATTAGCCATTCAGAAGCACGCAGGTGCCCCAGTTTGTCTCGAGTCAGTTTATACTGTTTCCACCACTGATCACCCCTGGATTAGTGTTGTGTTACGCCAGCAGGGGCACCTGCCTGGAATCAGCAACACCATGTCGTTGCACTTGTTGTGGTCTCTGCCCTGACTCCAAGAAAAAAAAGGAAAACTGGGAGATTTTTTTTGTTTTGTTTTTTATTTGTATTTTTTTATTCGGTGTCGATTGCTGTTCAGACTTCGTCCCTCTGGAATATTCTGGAAGGTATATATTCCTGGCAACTAAAACCCCTATGTGAAGCAGAACTTGTCAGTAATAGTATAGAATATCTCTGTTACTATTCTAATAAGGCAGAGCAAGTGGGACAAGATTTGGTTGCACAGGCAGTGTTGGACAAATATAAACCAAAACCTTATAAGCATATTGTACCTTCTTATAGAGGCCATTTAACAAAATTCTTTGACAGCTATAATTTGGAACCAGGGTGGAGATTCTACGCCCAGTTTATATTGAGCAAAGGTGAGTGTGCGACTCAATATGGGAGAACAGAAAAACACATAAGCAGATGCCTGACATGCATTTTCCCCCCTTATATTTAGCTTTTCTAAGACAATATTTATATAGTACTTATAATGATGTTCTAAACAGGTAGCCTTAATAGAAATTAAGGACTTGAGTAGGAAATTGAAATTTGCTGCCAATTGGTCAAACAAACTGAGATCAAGCCTCCACCTTCTGAGCAAAAAGCAACTCAGTTCTAAAATTGGATTAAGGCTAGTAAGCAGTGAGGGGATATCAGTGCCCAGCATTTTTTCAAAACTGTTGCTAAGACATCAGTATTTAGCAGATCCCCTTTCCATGCTTGGCATTGCTTGCCTTGCTTAGCATCACCTCATCTGTTCCTCATATTTACACAAACAGAACCAAATAGCAGTTATCAAACTGTAAACCTGTCACTCTGTCATCTAAAGTAAACAATTACCTGCATTATTTAAACACACAGCAGATTCCTTCTTCACCTGTCGTGCCTCAATGTGCGCATTCCCATGTTCCACTTCTTGTGGACCCTAAGAGAGCAACGCAGTTCCAGTGTGTGCCATTTAAGCACAAGGACCTCCATGTCCTGTTTATTTAGTGACATGTGAGTCATGGTGAAGGCTTTATCACAGGGGTCTGATGGGTGAGTCATAATAGTTCAAACAAGCAAGCCTCAACATAATGCATTAGCCTCAAGCTACTCAAAGTAAATGGTTGTCACATCCACTTATCTGTCTGCTGAAGCTTTCATTGTGCGTGAACTACATTAAATAAATAAATAAACTTGAGGCAAGCCAGAAAAGACTTCTCAAAGATTTGGAGGATGCTATTTTTCCTCATGCATTATTCTCTTTTTTGTCTTAACGGATGTGCAAGTTGGTGGTTTACACTCATCGTCATAATGCCAGGAGTGTATCGTTAATGCATGGCTCATAATAATTGTGCTTCACTGACTCGGAGTGCATTGTTTATTCCTACTGCTTTCACCGTTAGCTGCAATTTTCAAAGGCATTTTGACTAAATACTATTAAGTCAGCGCCTATTTCTCTACAACCCATTTGTCTGATCAACAGCACTACCTACCTGCTCACCTATTTATCAAAGGAACACATAAGAGGACCCCACCACTGTACAAGGTAAAGAGAAACAGGATATCAAAAGCAGCGCTTTGCCACATATGATATTTTACAATTATCACATATTTTCTGGTAAATCAAATTACACTAACACAGTTATTGTGTAAGAAATAGAAACGAATCATTTTATATAAAAATTAATATAAAATTTTTATTCTCCAGATTTTAAGACTCTTTAAATAATTAGCATAAACTGCTATTGAGACGCTTCTGTTTTGAAACATGTCATGGGCTGCTGATGCTGAGGTTCATGGGATTAAGACCAACATGAGAAGTGCAGGGCGCTGTGGCTGGCTGCAGGCTAAAGGAACAGTACACTCAGATTCACTGTGACAAGCCTCCCCTTCTTTTCACTGAAGAAGAATTGCCCAAAGACATTCATCCCCCATCTTTCCCTATCATGACTATAATTCCGACCTGGTTTCATTCAGGGCTTCTCTACCAAAGCCATTGTACTGCTCCTCAAATGATCCTAATGTATTGACATATGACCAACCAATGTGGAATTAAAACTGGTGGTATAAAGAAGAGGAAATTGTGTGTGCTGGTAAATATAGACAAACGAGACAGAGTCTACCCACAACATCATATCCACCTTTACCATTTATCATTAATAATGGAAAAATCAGCAGACTAATATTTAAAGTATGCCCACTGTTGTCATTTCCATATCCAAATTTTCTTTATTGGACTCCATTAGAGTAGCTTTGAATTATTCACAGTTCAAAATAATTTTTTATTATTTTATATTCAACTTTGGTGTGGCCACTCAGTTGAACATCTGTCTGAAACAAGCTGTTTTAGCTCTTTTCTGTCTAAGACCACTGTCTCTTTAAGTCTCTACTGATTGGCTAGCCTTTGCAAACAGAAGGTTTGAACAGGAGGTTGGTGGGGGTATAGTGCACAGCACAGATGACCATATGAAGCTATCCCCTTTCACTGACACAATACAGAGGCAAGCAGAGCAAAATAAAAAAGAAGAACTGATCATTTAGAGCACTCCAACGTTTGTGCTTTTGCCTTATTTGGATTACTTGTACATGCACTTACTCCATTATTTGAAACTTTGACCATGTTTACGCTACTATGCAAAGGTCTTGAGTCACCCCTCATTTCTTTAGATTTAACTTCTAAGGAGCCAAGCTTTCTTTTTTATATTTTAAAGTGATCTTGAGAAATGGTTCCCCAGGCTGTTTGGAAGGCTTTCAAAGTTTTTCTTGGACATTGGCTGGTTTTCCTGATTTTCAGTCCAGTTCTTGTACCTGAACATTTTCAGAAGGATGCTTTTTTAAGCCACTTCACTGATCCGTGAATCATGCAAGAATAAAAAAGGTACCAAACTCAAGGGGTGAACCAGTGTTATTTCTACACATAACAGACAACTTAGCAAAGAACCAGTTTTAAACTGTATCTTTAGTCACTTTGTTAATAGCAGTCTCTCACAAAAACAAACTGTTTATTCCCATTTCTGTAGATGATTCTGTGAAAAATGGCAAATATAACACATTTTGACAAGTATAAAATAGCATTTTTGCACCACCAAGGTGATTCACAAAGCACTATTAACTTTGTGAATTAGTATTAGCATATGTTAGCATGGTGTATCATCTGACCTTAAAAAACTGAGGAAACTGTTCTTAAGAAATAGGGGAAAAAAATCCAACAAAGACCCGAGAGACACATCTGGCCCGTCAGTTTATCCATCTACTATTCACTGAAGCCTCATAAGAAATGGCCTTAATGGAAAATTGGCTGTGAAGAAGCCATTCTTAAGGAAGGAAAACGGGGAGGAAATGCTGAGGTATGCCAAATTACACAAGAACTTGACTGAAAATCAGTGCCAACAGGTCTTATGGAGTGATGAATAAAATCTGACATGGCATGACAATGATTCCAAGTACAAAAGCAAACACAATGGAGCACTATCAGTCATGGATTGGCCTCCCCAGAGCCCGGACCTCAACATTATTGAAGCAGTGTGGGATCATCTTGACAGAGAACAGAACAAAAAGGCAGCCAACATCCAAAGAGCTTTGAGTGTCCTTCAAGAAGTCTGGAGAACTATTCCTGAAGACTACTTAAAGGAATGACAAGAAAGCTTCCCCAAGAGAGTTCAGGCTGTGTTGAAGAATAAAGCTGTCTTTCAAGGTTGTTAGAATTACAGAAACTCAGATTTTGCCTAATATACTGTATTTCCATGAATGTTTCCACCTTTCGATCAATAGCTACAGCCGTTTCTCATTTTCAAGTTTTTTCCATAGCACCAGAGGTGGGTACAAGAAAGTGTGATCTGTATAGTGTATACAGGGATGAATGGTATCACTGCACATGACACGTGTTTGCATGTGTTCTGCGCATTTGTGTGGTTTAAGGAAGCCCTGTTGTAAAGGCCCACAGCAGCCGCCCCAAAATAGAGCTGAGAGCAGCTGCAGCCGGGTGGGTCATATCAGAGGGACATCAAAGAGGCCGCCACCACCCGCCCTCTCTGATCATAAGCACTAATGGTGTAATGGGGGACTGGAAGGTCAGTGATTGTTTTTGGTTGTGTGTCTGTGTGTGTAAGAGAGAGAGAGAGAGAGAGGGAGAAAGTCAACAGGCAACAAAGGTGATGGAACCTTCTGGAGCACAAAGTAACAGCATATAATCCTTGCAATAAAATATAAATACCAGATTTGGTGTCGCCTCTTCACTGATATCTATGGCAGAAACCAGCACAGCCAATTATACATAACTGGCTAGTGATGTCTTGGAAAACGGACTCCTTCTCACACTGGTGAGTGAGCTCCAGATCCCTAGATATCAGAATAAGTGGAAAAAAGTATATCACAGTCCCACAATATTATCCGTAAGGAACATACACTTCATCACTCTTGCATCAAACTGTACAGTTTCCAGGCATGCTCAGTATACTACTCTTAGTGTCCCAGCTCAGATAACTCTGCGCCCATTTGTGAGCCTCAGATTTCAACAGTCATCACTTTTCCTGCATGAAGACCTCCAGGCAGGATCAGAGAAAAGACACAGTCTGAACCTGAGCACAGGACACCCCATTTGCTGTGATGTTGTCCTTATGTATTCTGTATTCTTATGATATTTTGTACTCTTATAATATTTTATACTGGCTGGCCTTCAGAAGATATAAAAGCACAGAGTACAAGCCTCCCCCGCCTCTCTCATTCTTTCTTGAATCCAGATTTATGGCCCTATAAAATGTCTCTGTCATGTCCAATCAGCACCTGCTCTCGCTCGTCACAGATGCAGTGGAAATAGTCGGGGAAGTTAAGCTTAAACACAGGCGCTCCCTATAGGATTAACAAGGCATTAAC
Organism: Tylochromis polylepis; assembly: GCA_015107715.1. Lineage (NCBI taxonomy): Eukaryota > Metazoa > Chordata > Actinopteri > Cichliformes > Cichlidae > Tylochromis > Tylochromis polylepis. Next base: position 3,490 of record VVHJ01003399.1, on the reverse strand, counting down.
CCGTAAACCAATTTTAGTCATCTGAGCTCCTGATAAAAAATAAATAAATAAATAAATGAACATTTTAAAAGACCCAGAAAAATTCTTATATGCTTATTTATCCTTATCTGTTTACCTTAATGTATTATTTCGATATGCTGACTCAGACAGAATAGCGGAGAGTTAAACACTCATTATTCTGACATGCATTTTGTAAGGGTAGCAGACAACATTATTTTTAAAAAGAAAAGTTTGCTCGCCATATAGGAAAATGAATATTAAATTTTTAATCAATTAAACACACACACACACACACACACACACACACACACACACACACACACACACACACACACAAGTGGCAAAGAGCCGGGCAGTTTTCTTTTTCTACTCTGCGGAACAAATTTACTGCGGACGAGTGTTCGCCCATACTGGTTCCGGGTTTCAACAGCCTGGTGGTTAACGTTAGCTGAAACACAATCTCCTCTACGCTTTAGGCTACATAGTGGTAAGAAACCGTGTTGCTTTTCTGTTATGTGATTTGATGTATTGTCCTATGTCAAAGCCGACTATGTGGTTTGAGTTTTAATTTGTAAAAAAGCGATTAAAAAAAAGCTATATCAATTTTTTAGAAAGGTTTTAGCAGGCTAGCCAGAGCTAGCTAACGCTGACGACTGCGTATAAAAACACTTTAGAGGAATAAATTCACCACCGTCGCTGCGTGATATAGATATGATGGGCGCAGAGGGTTTACCGGTGAAGATGTTCAGATATTTTCTAACGGAAGCTAGCTTTGTTTTAACGGGCCTAGCGTTACGCAGCGTTTGTCATAAATCATAACCGACAGGATAGCCAGCGTTAACATTTAACAACCTGCAGTTTGACAAACACAATGGCAACCGTTGTGTAATCTAGCCAATTAAATGTTGAGTTGTAGGTTATGCCTCAAAAAGAGTGATGTTTTAATGTTTTATCCTTTTCAGAGTTAAAGAAATCCCGGAACAGCATGGGTGAGTGCTGGCTAGAAATCCACAATTCCCATTTGTCCACATTAAAGTAGCCACACTGAGGTCTCATTTCTTCCTCCCTCTTCAGTAGCTGTTGTACACCTATTTAAGATTATCGGTTGTCATCTCTGTTACTTCACAGATGGTGAGGAGAGAACCTATGGTGGCTGCGAAGGGCCAGATGCCATGTATGTGAAGCTGATCTCGTCAGATGGCCACGAGTTCATTGTGAAAAGAGAACATGCTTTGACATCTGGGACTATCAAAGCCATGTTAAGCGGGCCAGGTGAGGATTCAGACACTCGCATTGTTAAAAAGGAGCAAATTTAACTTTTTAACTTGAATGATTTGTAATCTAATGGTAACATACATTCATTCATCATGCTCTCCAGTAAATTCGTTGCACTTTGAGGATCATGTCAGGTTTTTTCCTATGGTAGCTTGTTTCTGCCAATCTGCCAAAAAAAATCTGCAACTAGAAAATCACAACATTTTGACTTGCAGTTGAGGGGAAAACAGAAAAAAAAATTATGGCAGAAACGGCTTCCACAGTTTTCTCTGCAAACTGTTGGATTGCTGTCCTCTTTAATCCAGTGTGAGTAGTTATTTGGAATTTGAAACCAAATGTATTTAAGCACTGAGGAACTTAATGTTTGTTTTGCTGCTGTTTTTACTTTAAATGCCAGGGGGGGAAAATTAAAGTATTTTCTTGATCTTTTTTCTTTCTTTTTTCCTTTTTACAATTAAAAAACAACAACAACAAAAACAGCCCACATGTAGGAATCCTATTGTAGTAGCTCATTCTGTTAACTATTACTTTACTAATTCTGTTAGAGGATGTGTGAGATTCTGTAAAAGATGTGCATAGTGGTGCTTGCAGGAGATGGTGTTATTGCTTTCAGTCAAATTAATTCTTTCTCCAGTTGATGGCACTATGCTCCCCCTTTGTTAGGAATACTATTCATAGGATTTCATCGGTGCAAATGCCATTATTCATTACCTCATTTATCCCTGATCAAAAATATCTCTGTAGATGCATATAATTACAATTAATTGGACAGTTTAATACTTTTTTAAATTCATATATGGTCTGATATTTTCTAATGATATTTTCTAATTAACTTGTAAATATTTTTGCCCGACTTTAATTGATTACTTATCCTGGTCTCATCATCGTGCAGAATTTATTTAGTTTATTGGCTCTATCCATAATGAGAGTGTGCATATTCGAGGGTTTCTCCAGGGTTCTGGAGAGCTTAGGTGTTATGTGAAGAGTGGGTATTTTTTTGTTTTGTTTTGTTTTGTTTTGTTTGTTTGTTTTGGTTTTCGGGCTTTTTGTTTGTTTGTTTTTTAAACAGCCTTTTGTTAAGCTCTGGTATTTTCTCCTTACTCATGATGAATTTATTTGCACAGTGGTAGCTTGCTGGAGCTGTTGCAGCCCCCTGAAAGCAAAGCTAGGTGGATCAAATCATTTTAATGTTGAGTAACTCGCTATACTTAGACCCACACTAGTAACATTACGCCTTTTAAATAATACTTTTTTTGGTTAATAAGGTGTTTTTAGGTGTTATGCTCAGTGCAAGACTGTGTTAAATCTATGGTGTAGCTCTTTACTTTACACTGTAGGCTGATGTGCACCTTAACAGAACTGTAACTACAGCGACATAGACATGAACAATTGCGATAGGGCTGTTTGGTAGCGGTATCCAGTGTAAACACATTAGCAGGATAATACCTCGTTAATTGTATCTAGCTTGTTCATTATACTATTGCAGTAGCATCCTGTCAGTGCAGAGACATGCTGTTCTCTTTTTTCATAACTCTAGCAATATGTCTATAGATTCAGTTGGCTCCGATACTTTTTACAGAAACTGTGGAAGGAGAAAAGATAACTGTTTAGCTCCAGATTTATCAAATCCATGACCAACATTAAGAGCCCGGTTTTGCTCATGATGGGAGAGCAATGGCAGGAATTCAACACAGCCCTATAAATTAAGTTTACAGCATTGAGGAAATCCCTGTATATGTTCTTTTAATGTATGAACATGATATTGTCTATCTGCAGGACAATTTGCTGAGAATGAAACCAATGAAGTGAACTTCAGAGAGATTCCATCTCATGTCCTCTCCAAGGTCTGCATGTATTTCACCTACAAAGTCCGTTACACCAACAGCTCCACAGAAATACCCGAATTCCCCATCGCACCGGAGATTGCACTGGAACTACTCATGGCTGCAAACTTTTTGGATTGCTAAAGTTACAAAGATAATGGAAAAAAAGCTTAAAACATTTTTTTTTTGTTGTTGTTGGAATATTTAACTTGTTTTGCTGTTCACTTCATATGAAAAGAAAATAAACAATTTTTTTGTTTTGCTGTTATTTCATTGGTATTAAAAGATGACATTTTAACATGTTAAATGGATATAGCAGAATGTGACAAATGCCCCCCCCCCCCCCCCCCCCCCCCCCCCCCCCCCCCCCCCCCCCCCCCCCACCCACTCAC
>VVHJ01003394.1:0-12543 GCA_015107715.1 Tylochromis polylepis | reverse complement strand
CCATGTTTTAAGTAATCCCTCTTCTACATTTCTCTTCCCGGGTTCAGTTTCACACAGTATAAAACTCTCATTACTGTCAGATTCCAATTTTCACTATGATTCAATTTGCTGTAATTACTGGTGCTGCCGCTAATAAAAAAAAAAAAAAAAAAAAAAAAAAGGAAGACTGGGAATGTCTAGAAAAGCAAAGGTGCAAAGGTCAACTGGCAGTTAGCAGCATTCATTTTCATCTCAGTGTATTCATCTGGGGCTGCTAATGGCCCAATTTTCTCCTCCTCGGTCCTCAATAAATATTGCTGGAATTACAGGTTAAATAGCTAAATTAAATCACAGCTATTACAGCTGAAGGAGGGAGGAAGAGCTGTACAATTAAAGCAGATGCACGGATCAACACAAATGTGTGCGGTAAATGTAGTGCGTGTCAGCGGAGCGCTGTCAGGATTATTGTGTCAAATTCTTACAAAGATCCTTTTTCTTTATGGCCAGCGGCCAAGGGAACAACACAGAGTTCAAGCAGCCAGAGTTAAACAGACTAATCTTTTCAGTGTTTTGTATCCTCTTAAACTGCAGCTATTCCTTTGCTTTTCTTATACATAGAAAACTATCAAATGGATTTTACTACAACTACAGTTAAATGTCAACAATACAAGTTAGATCCAACAGCTCCAGTCACCTCTGAACTTTATAACATCAAAGTAAAATTCCTGGACTGGAACTATCTAAGAGGTGCAAATTCCAGGGGGGCTCCACCCACACCTGCTTCTGCTAAATGATTTCTATCCTCAGTGGGGTTACACGTCTATCCCCACCTTCGGATTTTTAGACGGCAGCACAAACAATAATTAAATCAGAAATTGACTTTAAATTGAATTTCAAATTTAATTTCTGAGCTCGCGAGAGGCGACTGCACAGTCAGAGATCACGCTCGAACTTTTCGCTACGCCGTCAAGCATCGCTGTTTCAGTGTAAAAACTAGTGCATTTCAAAGAGGAATGGAAAGGATTCAGAGCGTCAGATTTTAAGGGCCAGAAATATTCCTTATGAATCTAAACTGAATGTTGGATAATCTGCATTACTTACAAAGATGAGATCTGTAGCTCCTTACTTCAACTTATTGAACTGCAGCTATGCACCAAGTCTCACATCTCACAGTTAGAAACGTCACTACGAAGGTTTCTGAAGAAGTTTTATGCACACAGTTTGTTGACTTTGCAAGTGATTGAGCAGCCACACTCAGTATGAAAAGAGCTTCCCCATCATCAACCTAATTCACTGCATTACTCAAACGTTAGCGCCTGAGGCCATGATGCTGTAAAACACATTACAGAGCTGAGGTATTTTCACATTTATTGACTCTTGAAGTCCAAACGAGTTCTGTCCACAGATCTGCAGATGTGGGTGAAAGAGGGGGACACAGTGGAGATGATGTTCTGCAGCAAAGCAGGAAAAATCAATGCACACTGTTTTTGGGGAATCTATTCTTCTTTTTTTTTCTTTCTTGTTTTATTGTGAAAGATCAAATCTACCCTTTGGTGTTCTTGCAAGCTGCACCCTGCATATATGGCTTTATAAGTATTTACACACACTGAGTTACTGAAATAACCCAAGGCAGGTTTCACAAAGATAGTGTAGACTGGTATGCAGCGTTAGGCCAGTCTTAATTTTGCTCATAGATAAATCTAATGCAAATTAGGCAGCTTTACAAAAATAAAGATAAAGTCATTTTAGGCCTAAAAAGTTTCCACTACACCTTACTCAAATACCTAATGTTATTCGTTGCAAAAGCAATATCTCCAGTAACCTAAAGAAAAGGAAAAGGACTGTGTGAAAGTGAGATTCATTTTTAGCTAGCTAGGTGAAAAAAAATGCTGTTTGTTCCATTATATAGACATCAAAAAAGAGGTGACAGTCCACTTTATATCTTCTTTGCCATTATTTTAATGTTTTAACATTAGAGGAACAAAAGAGGAAAAAAATACAACATTAAGTAAATCCAACCACGAACTCCGACCTGAGAGTTTAGAACAACCTGGTTGATTTTAATTTTAAGAGGTTAAGCAGCTGTTTTACACGTTTGTTTTACCTTTGTGAGGCATTTACATAGCAAAAAACAAAAAACGCTGTGACGAGTCAGGAGCGCAGGGACTCTGTGTGTACATCTGTGTGTACATGTTCTCCTCTTGGCCTTTTGTCCCACTTGTAAAAAGTTTCTTGACATTTTTTTTGCATACTTAAGCTGCGTTATTATTCTTCCATGGTGCCCCCTGACCTCAAACCCAGATATACACATACACGTAGAGTTTCTCATCCTGCATGGCCAGTTCACTATCATACCACGACAGCAAAGCAAATCAGGCCCCGTGTTTGCCCGCTCTTACATGTGTGGACGCTCTACAAACATCATTGTCACAGTAGAGGACATCTTTTTCTCTCTGTTTTTCTCTTTGAGAAATTTAATAGGTGTTTATTTGGTGTGTGTGTCTCCAGCTAATGAGATCATTTCAAGTTCATTTGGTGCACAGTTGCCACTGTTCTTGAAGTTTTCTGTTGGTTTTCAACGAAGTGGTTTTGAGTGCAGCTTTTTAAAGCCCTCCACCATGTGTCCACAACAAGACCACACAGTAGCAGCAGCAGCAGCTGTAATTAAATCACTTTAGCTGTGCAAATATGAGGACCCGTTCTTTTCTTCCAGCATCAAACTTTAGTGACTTTGACCAAAAGTCGAACCCTAATCTCTCGCTGCTATGCAGGCTGTTACTGTCAGCCTACATGCTACGAGCTCAACTTCTGGGTGGATTTGATTTGTCCAGAGTGAAACACTAAATGAAAGTTTAGTGCTTGGTTTTGATTTTGTGCTAATTTAATAATAAGAAGGGATGGCTCTTGGTAAAGAAATTCATAAACTGGTGCTAAAAATCTAATTATCTGAAAACGGTTTCTTTTTTAAATTTTCTTTGAGGAGAGCATGGAACCTGTTTTTCCAGCTTATTTGTACAAGCTGCTTATAACAAACCGTTTTGCAGCAACCAACACTTTGACTGTAGAAGACGAAGATGATGCTCGACACATTTACGCTGTACACGTACATTTGAAGAGGTGAAGCGTGACTTTTACCCTATCACTGTTTCAAAGACTGTACTCAGTCCTCCATAGCTTGGTTGTGTTTCATTCGGCGCTGACAAATACTACACTAGATCTACTACAAGTGGAAATAAAATAAATATGTCATTTTTCAGAGGAGACAAAAGGCAAGAAAAGACGATCATGTGTAACTACAGTCACTGATGTAAGTAGCTGTAGGACACAGTTGATTTGGTTAAACAGCAACACCTCAAAAGTTAAACTTGACAGACAGTTGGAACAAAGCGCATCGTTATCCACAGTCAACATTTATTTAGATATTGCTGCTCTCTGTTACCTCTCCCTGTCTGTGTCAGTGGCTACACATCCCTCAGCATGTGCTGAACTTTAGCATTACCCCATCTTCTCTGCATGTTATCCAGCCAACAAAGGATTATGGTTGTGGAAGGTGTGTGCACACGAGTGTGTATATACAAGCCGTGCACTCATGACAAATCAAGAAGGGGGTGGGAGGGAGGGGGCTTTGACATTCTTGGAATGTTAAAGGAAGGCTTAGCTCATCATAGCCAAATTAGAATGCATTTAGCTCATTAGGGAAGCGGAGCAGCAGTGAGAGAAAGACGAGGACAAAGATGAGATTCTCTGTCCCTCTCGCCACATGACAAGTGGTCCTGTAGTCAAAATGAGGGGGTGAGATGCAATCCAAGCAAGCTGTGTCTGTGTGTCTGTGTGTATCCCTGTCTCTGTGCCCTGTTAACAAATTAGAGGGATTACCAGAGGAGAGTGCCAGAGCATACCAGCTAATCCCACACACTGGCCCGCACCACTGCACCTGGGGAGCGTGTGTGAAGCTGTGTATGTATGCGTGTGTGTGAGGAAGAAGCTCTTCCTGTCACCAATAGGCTCTACACAAGGCTTCATCCTGCCCAAACACAGCCTCTGAGGCCTGTGGGGGGTGCGCCTAATCCTGGACACACACATATGCACATGGCACGGAGGGAGCGCCCGATACCTGTCACTCTTTCGGCGCATGTGGACTTGGTGTTGATGTTACAAAGGCCTGTTTTACAGTTGAAAGTAACAAGGGAAAGGGCCTGGACCACTAGCCTTACAGGAGCAAAGATGATCTGGCAAGTGGGCAGTGCGAGATGCACTTAGATAAGTGATTAACTAATAGAATACAGATGTGTCACATAAAAGGCAAACACACACAAATCCACCCCCGACTCTCCAGGACAACAGCTGATATGTCCGTGTCTGTGCTTCTTCTACTAAATGCAGAAACAAGAATAAACATGTTTGCATTATTTGAAAAAAATGCCCAATGCTCAGGATCTTGTGGATAGTCTGGGTTTTGTCTGTGGAGGTGAAGTCATCGACATCTTGTCAGGTGAAGACTTGGTTTGGTTTTTGTAGCCACAATAAAGAAACGCTGCCATGAGCTTGATTTGACTAAGACGGCAGTCCAACACATTTTTGGAACCCCTCGCCATCTCCTCTATGTCTCCCTGTCACCTGTCCCATCCAAATCCCTCCCCACCCATTCTCCACCTCCTCCTTCTCTTGCACACTGCCAAGTGGGAGTCTCCTGGAACACATAACACACACATATGCTTGCAGCTCCATCCAAGACTATGATGTAGCAGCACACCTCCTGTTTGAATAAGACGTATTACAGCTTTGCCTGACACCAACATCAAGAAAAGAATTTCTCTCTCTCTGTTTTTCTAGTGCCTTTCTCCCTCATTTCATCACAAACCAGACCGAGTTTATCACTTCAACACTATGCCTTGTGATCAGCTTCACCTTTTCAGCTACCACAGAAAAGCATGTGAATGTAATCTTTAGCAGGTATTTAAATGTCTTCTGCTTTAAAACTGCAAAACAGTAAAAGTAAGAAATATTTGACTTGACTAACTTTATCTGTGGACACAGAATCAGAAGTACAATAGGGGGTGACTGGGGGGGGTAACAGTGAAGGAGTGTAGACTGGGGTTTGAATGTTTTGGTCAGACTCCTCTTGTTTATACAGAAATAGCAGTGAGAAGTAGAAGCAGGAAGGAAAGTGGGGCAGGTTGAGAGCAGATCCAGACCAGAAGGGGGTTAGGGGAGGACATGGATGGAGGGATGAGGAGACAGGTCTGTGCTGGAGGCCCTTATAAGGGCTACGTGACTGGAGAGCTCTGGAAAGGCAGCGCTGTTAATGCTAAAGTATATACCTGCAGGCAGGGGGACCCATCCAGCAATCTTCATATTATATAATGTAGCAGAATCGTACTGAGTCATAGGATGTAGTGATTTCAATTTCATCCACCAAGTTACCACTGACCTCTTTTCGGTAAGGGTTACACTTACACCTACTCCTTTACATGAGCTAAGTGAAAAGGCCAAAATGCATGTAGCTGAGCTGAGCCTTGAAACATAACAACTTTAGTTTGTGACTGAAATGCAACCAAGCGCACAGCCCTAAGTGGTGACTGGGTGGATCTTAAAAGTTTAAAATGTCTGTATTAAAAGCACATGAAAACTGCGAGCGTGCCTTTGAGTCAGCTAGTTTAATTGCAGCTTATAAAATCTAACAATTACCACTTGACTTGCAGAGAATCAGTTTAGACCGATAGTAAACTGGTCGGCCATCTGTGAACAGCTGAGTACGGTAGAATAGCTGACATCGTGTGACTGGTCGTTACCATCAACACCGGTTAAGTGCTAAAGTACAACAGCTTGTTAGCTCAAGTGTTTTGTAGGAGGAATGTACTACAGCCAAACCATATACGTATTATTCATGGTTTGTATTTTAGTAGTTAGCATTGTACAAAAGCCAGCCCTCATTTATTTTAGATTTTGTTTCTTTTTCATTGCACGTTAGCATGAAGAGAAGTTTGAACTTAGGAGAAGAGTTTAGAATTGTTGTCACGTACTTTGAACATCAGCTAACTTCCAGAAGAAAAAGAAAATTGAGGCAGGTACTTTACCAGGTAGGAAGGTAAAATTACCACTCACTGACAAAGATCATCATTACCTTAGACACTGTGAAGAATGCTTCCTCCTGCCATTTCCAGTGTCCTTCATTCTTTGTGGACAACACTAATTTTACCCCCACATTAGCAAACCTTTCATAAATACTAATTTCATACAAACCTTAGATGTGAAGTAGCTTTAACGCTATTAATCATCCTTCAGTTGGAAGACAATGCACAGGAAAACCAGGAGACTTTCAGTCCCACTGGCTCTGTGAATCCCAAAGGTGCATGTTTGCACCTGTATGTGAGGTTTGTATCGACAATATGCGCCTTGTCAAAGCCCATCGAGCAGAAAAGCCCGAGCAGCTGTTTTCTCTCTTACAGACCTTATATCACACGGGGCAGAGAATCAGAATCAGAATGCTTTATTAATCCCTCAGGAAACTGTGTGGTTAGAGAGTTGGTTGGTGTGAGATCCCCACCATCCAGTTTTGCTAGCAGGATCACATCAGGCTACCCTGGATTCACTCATCACATTTCCCACGCCGTTGAAGCTCCTCATCACGGCCAGGAAAATAGTGCTGCTGGGTTTGGGATCATGATGGAAGTCCACAGAGGTTAAGGCCAACTGGCCACCTGTCACACTTTATCCACTGTCCACTCACAGCTGAAAAAATCCCTCAGACACTGCAGTTTTTGTCAGTGGGGGTCAAATAGCATCTAGATAACATAATAGCATACTGTGGGGCAGGGGTAGCAAATGCAGTGGAGAAGCCCTTTGGTGATTAAGCAGCCATAGACGGGGTGTGAGAGAACACCTGCCAACTTACAATTTTGTCGCAGATATGCCTTTTATTTGCCAAACATTAAGTGGTGAAAAAGGGGGACTTTAAGGATCCTGCACAAGTATCAAACCTGGAACATTCTTGGTCAGAAATACAGGAGCGCATATGAACATGTTCCTAAAATTAACGATCACAGTAACTCAGTGCACAAGAGAGATTTAAGTAATAAACCTAACCAAGTCGGCAGGCTTTTATTTTGAAGCGCTGGTGCAGAAGGGCCAGAGAGAAACACTGAAGAAAAGATCTGCCTGTTTCTCATCAGAGGGGTGCTGCCAGTGACTGGCCTACAGCCAGCATTGTTTACTTGGCCAGCCCTCTCAGCCTCGCTCTAAACAGCAAATTATCCCAGCAACTGGCAATTTTAGTCTAACCCACAGGTAAGAAAGGCTGTTCCCACGGGGGAAGACGCTCACACATGCTCTTGCTGCCTAAATAACAACAAATAAAGAATCAAATTTATGAATGCGTTACTTGCGTTCCTGCGAAACGGGACGTGGGCTGTTTTCTCAGAAGAAAAACGACACGTTATTGATTTATTTACAGATGTTTTTTTTTTTAAAGAGAGTGAGCATGCGAGATGGCAGCAGCCTAGATTCTCTCCTCCAGCCCTCTTTTTGTTATCTGTGATGTTGCCCAGAGAAATCAATAGAACAACTGTAGCTGGCAAGCTTTGTTTATCCTTTCCTCTAAGTGAATAATTCAGGGGTGTCAGCAGGGGTGAGGCAAAGCTTTGATACAAACGAAAGGGTTTGCTGTTTCTGGGAGGGGGAAATCTAACTCTCTCTTTATCCCACTGTTCTTCCCCCAAAAGTCTGGAGGAGATGAGACACTGAGAGCAGCTCGAGCAGGTCCAGGCCGAAAACACTGAGAGAGACCACCGCGCTGATTTTGCAGCACAAGTAAGAATGTCCCTCACACAAAATAAGCGATTATGAGCACTGAAGGCTGAAACACTGGATGCACAATGGTGTAAGAAAAACACAGAAAAAGAGAATGTGTTCCTGTGGTAGAGGAGGTGCAGTCGCTGGTTTTAAGGGTTTTTAGAAAATTCTAGAAACTGTTACAGGATTTAAAAAAGACCCAAAGGAAGAAAAGCTTTTGTTGTGAACTTTGTTTTGGCAGTTATAAAGGAGATGAAAAATGATGCTAGAAGCTTGGCTAAACTTGAGCTAGTTTATACTAGGTGAAGTCTAGGCATAACTGGCTGTAGCTCAGGAGGTTAGAGCAGTTCATCTACTAACTGGAAGGTCGTCGGTTTGATCCCTGTCTGCATGGCAAACATCCTCTCTGATTCATCCATCAGACTGTGAATGAGGCATGTTGTAGAAAGGCGCTGTATAAGAAACAATCCATTTACCATTTTAGCCTCACAGCTCTTCTGTCTCCATTTGGAAACACAGGTGCAAATGCATATAAAGGGGTAGATCCAAGCTTATTCCTCCATGACAAGCTGCCAGTGACCTCAAGGATGTAAAGCAGTTACTAAAGTGCCTCAAACTCTCAGAGATTTAGGTCACCACTGGTGAAGATCTCAGCCCTAACCTGAACCTAAAGCTGTAGATGTAGTTTTTAAGAAATACTTCTCCTCGCTGATACACATCGAACACATTTTTCCATATTTCCAAAGTGTCTGGTTAGGATTAGGGTTACCACCCACGATGGCTTACACCTCAGAGAGTTAAGGGAAAATGCAGCAGCCACACAACAAAATAGCAAGCACTTTTGTTTCTCTCATATAACGCAAACAGGAAAGGTTTAAATTGCTTGGATTATGTGTCCTACCTCCTCGTGTAAAGCCCAGGCAGTAAGTATGTGAAACTGGAGCGATTTAAACCCTTCTAAACAAGGGGATCATCATGTATTTGTCAGGCTATGTCACCCTCAGCTTTACGTGTGCACACACACACACACACACACACACACCTACATGCACACACAATGAGGCAGCAAACATTTCCAGCAAAGTCGCTAAACCTCAGCGTCCCACCTTCGCCACGGATGCACAAAAGTCCTCGGTCCCTTGTAATTGAGGTTTAAATCTTTCCCTAACATCCTTCCATCCCTCACTCTTCACCAAACATGGACTGCACCAACACAGGGCCCCTAATCCTTCCCAGTTTAACCAAGTGAGAAATTAGCTTTTGTTAAGTGGTGATTTGGCCAGTGTTAAATGCCAACAGGCTATTGTAGAGGAGAGGGGCAGTCATGAGTCTCCCTCAAACTCAGCAAAATACTTTGATAATCCCATCGTGTCTGTGTGGCTAGACTGGAAATGCTGCTGCCTGCTAGTGAGCAGTGACAGCGCTGTCATATTATTTTTAGTCAAATGCTATGTCTCTCCCCGTTTGCTCTAAAAAGGTTTGAAGCATCACGGTGTCAGCTTAGGTAGAAAAGCCTGTTGTACATGTTACCTGTCTTTGAGGTGTTGTGTCTGTTTTGCAGCATGTACATGCTTCCCCAGTCCTCCAAAGGCCTCTTGCTGCTATCATCCGACTTCACAAAATCAAATCTTGGATGCAGAGTTGCAGCAAAAACCACCAGTGTCAGGTTGATAGGCAACACAAGGACATGCTGCAGATTCAGATCCTCAAAGCTGGTGAGATAAAGTAGGCTGTTGTGGCAGTGGCAGACAAGACAAAGCACAGCACTGTCTCTGAGACACAGCAGGGAGAAATCTGCCACAAAAACCCCTCAACTTGGTCTCAGTCCGAGCAAAGTGCAGCAGTTAATTCAGAGAAGTTTGGGATTACAGGGTGTTATGACAAAGCTGGAAGACATATTCAGGCAATAAAAAAACAAATATAAATAAATAATAATAACAGTTCTGTTAGACTAAACTGAAGGTGACTAGCTCGCTAATTCTCTATGACCAGTGTCAGGCAGGGTACCGAAGTTCTTCCACGCATAGGCTTGAATGTAATAATGCAGGACGCCATTTGTGGGAAAGTTCACCTTTCCGTGATTACAAATGCAAAAATGTGTCTTCTTTTCATCTTTGATGCTGCAAATTAGATGCAAAAATACAGCATCTCATGCTAACTACCAAGTTCTTTTATTTACTTCAGCCCAAGTGGAATTTCCTGTACAAAGTGGGTTTGTGTGAAACGCTTTCCAGATACCAGAAATACAGCTTGACAAATAGGTGAGTGTAGTGTTCTACTGCTATTCTTTCTATTTTTACACTGCAGGGATGCAGTTCCTCTCTACAAGTGCATGAATCCCAGTACAATTATCCCACTTTGCTGTATTTAAATTTTAATTATGGCTCCAGCATTGAAGGGATTCTCATATATTTCAGACTTGCAAAATTTTTAAACAAAGTATTGTCTGCATATTTCGATGTTGCAAAGGCTAAATACATTTTATGCTACTGAACACATAGCATTGCACATCTGAAAAAAACATAAGCACTCGTGTGACATGAATATGTTTCACACCCCTGTGAACTATTTATCACCCTCACAGGTTTAGCTCTGAGCCCTCTGCAGTGGGGTCATGACCATCAGGTCATTTACAAATAATTAAAGACTGGTTCTTTCTTGGCTCTATGAGAGTTTTAATTTCTTAACACTGACCAGTCACAAGAAAATAATATTGTAAAAATTACTGATAAATAATTGTTCCTTTTGTACACTTCTGATCAGTTTCACTGCACCGTCCTACACTTCTAAGTCTAACTTATTTGCTCAAAAGAGACACAAAGTTGAGATTTACTGACAGTAAAATTACTATTGTCATAATAATACAGATAATAAACTGCTGCATTTGACATGCATGATTACAGAGGTTTGATGTTTATAAAATTGCACCCACATGCACACACGCACAGACACACACACAGACACACACACACGCACACACAACATTGCAATGACGGAGAACTGAATGCCACCGTATCCCTTCCTTGAGGGGCTACGTCCTCAAATATCATCAGTCAGTCAGTGTAAATGAATGCACACACATATATAGCTTTGCATCCAGGCATTGTCACCTCCACAAAGCTTTCCAGTCCACCTCCTTCGCCTTTCTTGTCTCTCTATTCACGTATCTTCATAGACTACCTGTCTGACAACAGCTCAGGCACATAACAGGAAACAAAATGATACCAAGTGCTTTATCGCTACCCTGATCTGATCTGCCATTGTCAAAGAAGCCAACACGCTATAAGAAAGACTCTCCCATCAAATGGAGGCTTATTCACTAAGAAACCAAGACTTTATACCGAGGATACGTTTTGTGCAAAGTGATCCTCACAGCTCTGATGACACACGCAGTGAATGGTCTGCATGTCCTCAAGTGGTTCTGTTACTTTTCCTTTTACAGCTGCTGCCACAGTTTTCACAATAACCACGTATATTTAAAAATGAAATACTGTTATTATGTGATAATATTATGTGTGACTGTATTGTTGTATGTTATTATATATATGGAATGACAGACCTAACTGTCACTAATCTACTAGAGACAGAGAGCATTTCTGTGGCTTTCAACCTTCTGTAAATTGATCTTGTGTCACTCGCACATTGTCACTGCTTGTTTTGCGGTGTTAGATGAGAGCGGTGATGCACCAAGAGTACATTTCACATATTTCTTTTTTCAGAAAGACCAACTCCACACATGATTTCAGATTTCAGAACTTGTGCGTTCAATAAAATAATGAAACAGCGTTTGGCGTGTAGACACCTAGAAAGTCATGTATTTGACACCATTCTTGCCTATAGCTTTAAGCTATAGGCACAGCAGGAAAGTTATCATTTTTAGTAATAGCCAGGGATGAGTAACAGTGGAGAACAATTAAAAATAATTGTCTTTAAAAATCTGTAAGGGGCGCTGCTTGTGCTTCATGCCAATCTGGCCGATGTCTTAGGAGCGTGGAGCATCCAGGGTGGACACTAACGGTGTCCGGCTTTATTTCTGTTGTTGCATTTGAATGAATCAGACACAATCATGGAAAACATAAAGTTTCTCTCCTTGCACTTTGTTTTGCTCGATTTTTGAAGATCATACATTAAAAGCTCAATACCAAAATCACAACAAAAATGCATATATATATATATATATATATATATATGAATGCCTGAAATCAAGAGGCACTATGAAGAAAGTCTAACTGTGAGGTTTGTTGAAGCTGATCAGGTCTGTGAGGAATTCAAATGAGCCAAGAAAGCTTCTAAAATCAGCCTTTGTTCACTTATCAAGATGCTATTTTCAATTAAAAAAAGCTGGACTTCTGCAGCTATTAAAAAAGCCAAAGAAAAAAGCTGACATCACATCTCTGTAGTCGTTAATGCACGTGCTTCCCATCCTCAAAATACACAGTTACCCAGTAAAACTGAGGACATGTCGCGGCTTTATTAAAGGTAGAGTTCTATCGCAGTTATATTTTACAGATGAGATGGACAACTGCAATTCAAAATTTAATAAAATTACAACATATATAAAATAACATGAAAACAATCAAGACTTGCTCAAACCCAGCACAGTCTGAGGAGTCTGCTGTTTGAAATGTAGAACCGAGAGTAAACAATAGATTCACAAATGGCTGCCTGCCAGGCTCTGTGAGAACGTGTGTGTGTGTGTGTGTGTGTGTGTGTGTGTGTGTGTGTTTGTGTGTGTGTGTGTGTGTGTGTGTGTGTGTGAGTGTGTGTTGTTTT
>VVHJ01003393.1:4449-17906 GCA_015107715.1 Tylochromis polylepis | reverse complement strand
GTCCCATTTAGATAAATCACCTTGGATTAGACCCACTTCCTAAAGCTCATTTTAAAGTCTGCCAGCGTTCTTTGCAGAATGCATAGAGGAGATAGAGGGGAAGAGAGGGAGAGAGAGAGAGTCTGGCACTGTTGTCTGACACTCTCTCAGCACCATGGGGGTGGAGGGAGGGAGGGAAGGAGTGGGGGAACGAAAGAGCAAACACTCCCTGAAGAATGGAAGAGTGGAAAGGAGGAGGGAAACACAAGAGCGAGGGAAGAAAGAAACAGACAGAGGGAGAGAGAGAGAGCATCTCATTGAGAGAAATGTAGGAATGCTTTTTGTCTGTTTTTGCCCTGATGATGACAGTGCAGTGCGTATGTTATTAGCAGGAGATAGATGCTAGATATGAAGTGTGTTCAGAAGAGTGGGATGTTACAGTTCGATCAGATAAACAAGAATTACGCTGCTACCTCATTTATCTAAAGTAACCCGCCTGCTGAACTGACATAATGAGCCGAAAAGCAAGCAGAAAATGAAGGAGTGATAATGGAGTGAGTGAGATGTAGACTCAACATGAGTATACAAGTATTTTCTCTCTCTCTCTCGCTGTTTTTTTTTTTTGTTTGTTTGGCTATACTGGGAATTGAAAACATTTTAAGGCTCCACAGATTTTATTCTCCTCAGTTGTATGCATGAAAAGCTTCACTTTAAGGAAAAAAGAAAAGTTGCACACAAGTCAAAGAATTAAGATTTTGCTTTCGTTTAGAAATGAAAAAAAGGCTTCAGATTTGTAGAAAAGTAGAAGTTTGCAGATGCAACTACGTGTTTAATTAAATTAAACTTGCTCCAATCTGCTAATTCATTCCTGTTCAGTTCAGTTTAATTCCAGTAGAGGTCAGTTTTCATATTAAATCAAGCCAGTATCTTAGAAGCAAAGTTGCCTTTGTATTCACAAAGAAAATACTTTCATGGAATATTATTAAGTTTACTCAGTCTGTGCCAAAACTAATATATATAAAAGATGGATGTAGCTACTGTGAAGTCACTTACGGGTTAGCGAAATCCTGGCTCAAAGCCTCAGGCCGAGCAATTTAGCCGTCGACACCTTGGTGTTTTGACACCGGACGTGACGAGTGAGGAGAGGATCTGGCTTAGAAGCCACAATGCTGTGTTTCCTCGAACTTCCATACAGTCGGAGATGTAATGGCCGTTAGAAAGAGTGCAGATTTCGGGCACTTCCGCAGTTACTTTTCGACCCCCATGCGTCCGTCTTTGTTTGTACACATTATGCCGCTAAAATCAATCTCCTAATTCTGAGATAGTAAAATTGCGTATTATTGCAGTATTTATCGTTTGTACAAATTTTGGTTTCAAAACAAAACAAAGCAAAAAATAAAAACAACCCAGTTTGTTACCCAAACTATTCCACTGAAAGTAAGTAAACAATAATTATGTGTTATTGTTCACATTACCTTGGGGGGTTGATGACAATTTAGCTTTTACCGAGGTGAACTTGGGTTTTTTTTTTTGTATTAGTGTTGCTAATGGATTGCACCTCTAATTTCCGTTTTTCATGTTTTATGCGTGTGTATAATACACAATAGCACATTTAGGTTAATGCAGTTATGGCCACCGATAACAATGTCTACATCACATAAGACGCTCTCATTAAATGTCATCTGGCAATGGATTTACTTTAATCTAAGAGCACTGTGAATGCCTCTGTGGCTGTGTG
This sequence comes from Tylochromis polylepis, assembly GCA_015107715.1. Taxonomy (NCBI): domain Eukaryota; kingdom Metazoa; phylum Chordata; class Actinopteri; order Cichliformes; family Cichlidae; genus Tylochromis; species Tylochromis polylepis. The sequence goes on along the minus strand of VVHJ01003393.1, from coordinate 16,189 downwards.
CTCATGCCAATTTCAGTCTGTTCTAAAAATAGAAAATATACATAACCCAAGTAGATTAGTGTCACTTTCCCAAGCTCTCCGTTTGTGTCCTTACAGTTCCCATCATCTTCAGATGAAACTTCACTGTCTGTTACAAATACACACACCACAGTACACGTACACACTTCTCTGTCTCTGCTCACTGGGTGGGCAGTGCTGGGTGTTCTTGGTAAGTGATGTCAGCCAGTTGGCTTAATGCCCCTCTGCCAGGCTTAACATGCCACACACATACACAAACACACATGCTCATCCAGCACATGTGCCTTGCAGTGTGCCACACACACACACACACATGCACACGCACACACACACAAAGCCTGCATACACCATAGATCTTACACTGAGTGCTGAATGAGATTGCAGTGACACAACAGAGGGATTATATAAGGCAGAAGAGCAGGCATCAGTGGGTGTAATTGGAGGTTGGCGGGGGCAAGCAGTTAAGAGGAGATGAACTTATTAAAAACAGGACTACAACAGACAAAACATACTGTAGTACAACAATTTCAACTGTTCAGACAGAAGCGTTATTAGTCATATTGTGTAGTCATAGTGCAGCTGTTATCCGCGCCTACTGTAGGGGACTGTGTGGTGCATCTGTTACTGCTGGAGTGCATATGCACAATACAGTCCCACGTTGTGATAAAATTTTCCATCTTTAGTTCTATAGACTATAGTTGAACATATTTGTGAAGTGGCTGACTTTAGTGTTATCAAAACAAAGACATTAATAGTGGTCTGTACTGTAAATGTCAATCATTTTCATTTTAAATCAAACACAAGTTTTAACTGCTTCAACAGACCAGGCTCCCATAGGGTGCTGTCGCTACAGTTCTGTAGATATCGCACAAAGAGTACAATAGTCACTTCACTGCTGTCTGGCCTACTCCCACTGGACAACTGTTACTACATTTTAGTCTCCTCTTTTGTGCCTCTTCAAAGGAAACACTGGCTGAGACAAGTTTTGGACCAGTCATTTTACAGTTTAAAGAGCCTATTTATATTTGGAGTAAGTTACCAGTGTAAATCAGTGATGTTGTAAATGATACGCTGGCTTGTGGCTTGTGTCCCATTCAGCTCTTAGCTTCTTATCATCTTTTGGTGTTTAAAATCCTGCTGATTTCTATATGTGGGAATTCCTGTTTTATTTTCTTTATACTGACTTAGATTCCTAGATTCCTAAGTCCTAGTAATTCATTGACCTCTTTATATAGGGCATGCACACCATACTGAATAATTATTTGCTACTTGGAGAAGGACTTGCAGAGGTTTTCCTTCCCCTGTATATTCTCCTAAAATGTTTAAAGGTAATCCATGTGTTCATGTCTTTTCTCATGCTGCCGGGGATGGTAGAAACATTTTAAAAAGTACTGCCAAACAGGCAAACTGGCGACAGGTAAAGTACTGCCAAACAGTGCACTCAAAGCTAGCCTGGCGCCAGGTTGGCGACCTGTTCACTGTGTACCCCGCCTCTCGCCCTGTGGTAGCTGGGATAGGCTCCAGAACCCCCCCTCCTTAGGTAGTGAGGCTGATGGCAGTGATGAATGGAATATACTTATGTATAGATTGCATAGCATCACTACGCCCTGAGTCAGTCTTAAGAAAAATCTCCGATTTCACTTCTGTTAAGCAGTTTGGATGGCCAACAGGACAAAGGTCAAAAGTTGAAAAGCATCATTCATCGCTGTACTTTTTGTAACCAGCTAATAGTTTTTCAGTTTTTGAAAGTTTTAGCCACGTTTCCTACAAATCAATTAAAAGTTGAAGACAATTTAGGCTTTCTTGGTTAGAGTTGGGCATCAAAACAACCCTAATTTAGGAAAAGATCATGGTTTTGGGTTAAAATGGACCCTTTCATTTTGCTTGGTTGAAATGATGAGTCTCATCCCTACAATATGCCCCCCTGGCAACTGCCTTTATTATGAAAATACTACGTTTTAGACCATGGACCAACATAGCTATTACATATTTTGCTTTTTGTCTCATTCAAGCTAAAAAAAAACATATTAACGAGAATGTCAGCACTCCCAGTTGCTCATACCCTGTAATACTGCAAAAAGAAATTTTAGGCTGTGGCTTTTCTCAGTGTTTCTGATTTTCATGTGGGTGTTAAAGCACCACCTGGACCTAACCTGCGATGAACTCAGGGGACAGAACTCATTAATCTGTCAGCAATAACAAAAGCACAAGTAATGATACTTACAGTTACCTATAATGATATAATACATGGATCCAAAAACAACTCTACATAAATTTATGCAAATAAAGCCAAAACACTGACATGAAAAATCCATATCCATAATAAGAAAAGTACCAAATGTGATATTCTATATCATGCAATACAGTGATCAAATATACACATTAAAAAGCTATAAATGCCTAGGAAAAAAAAGCAATCCATTAGATGACCCTACATAACTAAATTGTTTACCATAGGGCCTGTGGTAAGACATAAAGACCTCTTAATGAGCACAACAACAATTCCTCATTTCATCCCAGAAGACAGACTATTTGCACAGGATGTATCCCGTAGGCCGCCTTCTGGAGAAATTTCTGTTTTGTGCTGTTCCACTGCAGGGTTTTGCTTCTCCCCAGTTTTATCTGTAACTTTTTCTTAGTCTCAATTCTCCTTAATTGCCACTGCTACAGTGGAAAATCTGCAGGTTAGCTTGATTTCAAAGTTTTAAATGTGAAAGAGTTTATCAAGCTCTGAACTTTCCCTGCCATTAAAGGCTCATTTTTAATGTCTGTTAGCTGTGTCTGTCTTCATTTATTTTTTCCACTTTATTGTAGGTCATTTGCCCATGGGTATCCTACCTTTTACATAACATACAACTGTACAGTCAGCTGGTTCATTTAAGTCCAGACTGGAGTGCCATTGTAAAGGTCGGCTGCTGAAGTGATCTGGCAAGGTTGTATTCAAATATAGGAGCCCCGGTTGTAGCGCTCAGCTATTTGTGTAATGGGAAAAATGTTGATTACTACTTTTTTTTTTTTAAAGAGGAAGATGTAAGAGAGGAGGGAAGGAAAGCGTGAAAAAGAGTAATGACAGGTAGTGAGGCTGATGGCAGCGATGGAGGGAAAATTAATAAAGGGAGACGGACAGGAATCGAGTTAAAACGATGGGATGAGCTTAGGGGAGGTGTAATGATGGAGAAGTGAAGAGAGAGGCTGAGGAGAGATGGAGAGAGGGGGAGAGCAAAGAGAGATGTCCTTTATGTTGAGAGGGGCTGGACGAAAGGGAGACACTGTCACACAAAGACCTACTCACATGTGTTTATGTGCATGTGCTTTCAGCTGTGTGTCTACTTCAGCAAAGTTTGTTTGCATTTTCACGTGTGAAAGAGATCCCAAGATTGCTTTTATGCACATGACTTTTTAAATTTTTTTTTGTCCAGTCTGTCCATGAGAGAAATGAAAAGAATAGAGAACTAAATATACAGCGGAGGTGAGCTCGACAGAGGGAGAGAAAGGAGAAAATGTAGATATAGCACTCAACAAGGACGAGAGCAGACAAAATACACAAAGCAAGGGAGCCAAGTAGAAAATGGCAATAGAGCGAGAGAGCATGAAGCGGGGCGAGAACATAAAGGAGAGGGATGATTGATAGAAATTACTAAAAGGGGGAAAGAAAGGCTAAGAGAGTGTAAGGGACAGAAACAAAAATGACACAGCAGATAGATAAAACAAGGGTGGGGAGATAAAAGAGTGTAATAGGGAAAGGGAAAGAAGGTCAGAGAAATGAAAGAAAAGGATAATTGGCCAGAAAAACAGAAAAGGCTTTGGCAGCTGAGAGTAAGAGAGGATGCACAAGGAGGAAGAAGGCGACAAAGGAGAGATGGGACAAGAGGGTGACAACAGAAGAGCAGCGCACAGGGAGTCAGGTTTGGTCGTGGTGGGGCACAAAGATGACTTATGGTGGTCTCGACTCCTGCAGTGACACACTTCTTTTTTTTTTTTTTTTCTAAATCAATTTCAACCTCCTTTCTAAGATGTTTTACAGTAATGATGTCACTCTGTGTCTGCCATCGTTCCTGGCAAACAAGTAATAATTCATATAGCCACTAGAGGCCCTGACAGGTAAATTGTACTGATGTGCCAGTGTGATTTTCTATATCTTGACTCAGGAAGATCTGTCCACTCACAGTGATCTCTTTTCCCCCAAATTAAAAAACAAAACGAAAAACTATATTTTAGTGCGTGGAATAATTTTTATATAAATAAAAAGGTAAATGCTTTCTGATGTCTTGTTGATTATAGGCGGCCTCTCATTTCTAAACTAGAGCAAAAATACCAAGAATTTCACACATGCACAGACGAAAGCTTAATGACGGGAATACTGACACACCGAAGCCGCAAAATGTGCTACAGCATGTCACTACCTGAGGGGAAAACCAGTGAAACTGTACCGAGCTTCTTCAAAAGTCTACCTTTTGCTTTTGATCTTTAGTCGTTCTTGCTGTATGCTAGTATGTAATCCTGCAATAATGTAAATATATTGTAGTGATGCAAAAACTGCTTACTTTTTAAAATGTTACTTTTTTAAACATTATTCTTCTTCTTCTTTACATTTTCCAGGTATGTAATTTGAATTCGAGATGGATAGGTGAATCCATGGGTAGAGACAGATAAAGGCAAAGATACAGAGTTCAGTAAAATGAGACAGGAGATAGAAAAATACACTGAAATGGAGAGTGAAAGAACATCTGACAGCTAGGAAAAAAAGGGAAGGGAATAAGTAGAGAGCAGCATGAGTGAAAAGATGGACTGACAACCCCTTAAAAGATAGAGATTGGAGTGAGAGGGAGGGACCGAATGAGGCGGGGAATAAATGGAGAGAAGAGAGAGCGATCGAGTGAAAATGAGCAAGAGAATACTGAGAGTGGGGGGGGGGAGCCGTGTCTCACTCTCATCAGTCAAAGCGTTGCTCATCCACCGGCAGAGGATGCCTTTGTCACCATGACGGATCCTCGCTGTCTGTATGCCGCTCGCCGCCACCACCATTACAGAACATTACTGATGTACACACAGAGGAGAGAGAGCCACATATTTAGGAAGGGAACACGTGCGGTGGTGATAGCACATGGCATTTAATAAGAACAGGCGCAGGTATTGTGCTGGTGTCAAACGTACAAAGGAACACAAAACATACTCATTCAGGACAGGAGTCTGACATGCACTGGTATTGATATGTTGTGTTATTGACCTCTTTAGAGCTTGTTTTCATGTGATATGTGCACATTATGCACAGTAGGGCTAAAGCTGATAATAATTTCTGCGGCAATTGGTCTGTTAGCTAAATAATAAGTCATTTGGTCCAGAAAATGGAGTAAAACGATGCAATAATTATTTGCGTATAAATGTAGAAGGCTCTGAAAACCAGACAATGTTTTTTTTTACAATTTTAAATTACTTCAGAAGTTAATAATTAAAATACTGCAAATGATTGACAGCTGAATCAATCATTGATCAGTTTGATAGCTTAAGTTTTAGATAGATAATGACATCTGATTGGAGGTGTTTGCACTTTACATCTTGTGTCCCACGTCAATGGAAGCAGTGATGCTTTATGGGTTCTTGGTTTTTTTCTGTTAAGAAAAGGGCTTTTGTGTGAAATTGGCAAAAAGCGGGAAGAAGGCATAAATTCATTTTTTTTTCTGAGGATTTTTTTTTTCTCATGGCCACACTAAGTCTGCATTTACACCTCACCTGTGTGCTCACAATACCAGCTTGCAGATGTGGTTTGGCCAAGGTTGTAGCAATCCAGTCGCACTGTGTTGTGCGTGCATTTACGCCTCGCATTGCCATATGTTTTTTACTTAAAATATCCGGACAGATATTTCATTGTAAAACTAGGTGTGGAAAGAGATTTTGTGCTTGTACGGTATTTGACACACGGACTATACACACGCTGAGCACAATATGCTCACATTAAGCATTCACAGTCTTATTATTTGGATACAATGTATAGCTGTTTGTGCGCATAAAAACCAACATCCACACAAACAGTAGGAGAAAACAACATGCAGTTAATACACACACACACACATAATGTCATGCTCATTTGGCAGCTGTGCACAAATAGTCAAACTGTTAAAAGGAAGAAACCCTGACACATGCACAACACACACACACATACAAATGCTCACATAACACTGAGACAAAAATATCTCATTACCTCCGCGTAGACAGACACACACTTGTTGTGCATCCCATGTGCACTCTTCATCTTTTCCGTCTTTTCGCGCGCTCATTTTCTTTCTGTCGTTAAAACCACAGTGACAAACAGCAGCATATGCGGCTGTGCCGAGCAACAGCTGTTCAATGGGAGATTTTGTGTAGGAATGAATGTTGATGTGGGCTGTGAATAAAATGCTAACAAAGCTCTGTGTGTCTCTCTGTGTGTGTCTCCACAGTACTATGAAATGTCCTACGGTCTCAACATTGAGATGCATAAGCAGGTAAGAAACTCTGCATGTCGTATGATTGGATTTCTTCCAATCTCCCGGTTGTTGCTGTGTTTTTGGTTGCCATGCATATGTGTACAATGTAATGTGGCTGGGTTTAAATTGCATTTTCTTGCAACCTCTATGTATGCAAACAAATAGGACACTTATTGGCTAAACGTATTGTTGTAATGCTGGGTAAATGCATACCACCGCCACCATAAAATAGCTTCAAAATGTACTTTATAGATGAATACACACAAATATTTCTAAATTTTTGCATTATATTAGTATTCTGATAGTGTATATATTTGGAAGGCATTGAGGTATTTTGTGGGTAGGAGTGTGTTCTCACATCTTGGTTAATTTGTTCCAGTATTTTAAATTATTTTGTGCACACGCTTTTGGTTTATTTGTGTGCTTGTAGATGGAGAGCCTGCACAACAGATTAGCCTTTCTCCCCAAAGCATTAGGTGAACTCTGCCTGCTACTTAGTACAGAGTTGTTAAAACACAAGCACCGTCTGTTTCCTAGAGTAGTAAAGCACACAGCAAGCTACAGTCAAGTGTTTGTGAAGTGATTACGCTGACGCTACTCTGACTGAAGATATCGGACATTTTTGTATTATCTCAGCGCACTTTGCAGATGGTCCCTGTGAATTTGTCCTACTGGGCTTGCACGTAGAATTTTCAGTAAGCCTCAACCAACTGACTTACTGTCAGAGTCAGTTTGCAAAAATTTGTTGATAAACCACCCAAACCAAGCGAAACCTTTTATCCATTTATCTTTTTCTCCTACTACTATGATTCCCCTTTAAAACTGTAATGAAAGCCATAACTAAATATATGTAGCTCCCATCTGTGTTTCTGTAGATAGGTTATGAATAAGAAAACTTAGCTGGGTATTCATTTATAAGGTGTATGATGTTATTTATGCTCTTTCGTATGTTTTAAGTCCACAAAGGACTATAATGCTGCAGTATGGTTATAGAAAACCCAGCTGCTGGATTCAGACTGGCTACAGTAGAAAGAGTGAAATATGCATTAATAAAGTTCAATAATTTGATTAAGAATTCAAATACTCCATGGCCATGTTGGAGTTTAATTTCAGAACCTTACAGCTGCTTTGTCACTAGTAAATGAGTAAAAAGAGGCCTTGAAAGATTTTTCGCTCTATGGTTACTGACAGGCTTCATAGATGGAGCGATCCTAGTTTTTCCTCTCATTTATGAAGACTAATAGTCAGCCGCTAAATTAGCAAGTTGTTTCAATTTTATTTTGATACTTTGTTTAATCCCCGACTCTGCAGCACTCAGTTATCACCGTGTAATAGTTTAATGTGTCTGTCTGCACGCACAATGTTTACACATAAGGCTAATATCAGGCGTCCTACTATCACAGTGATGACTGCAACGAGCAGGGGTGAGCCTAAAGGGGGGCATGGAGTGTACTAGACCACATTTATTTCAAGGCTTTAGTAACATTATTTTACAGATGTAGTTCATATAAAATACAGGACATGCATACACTTGAACACACACCAACTCTACCTGATCCAGGAGATACAATATTGTCAATATTCTTTTTTTTTTGCCTCCTGCTAATGTAAGAAAGCCTTCAAAGAAGACAGCATAAAGAGTATTTTATTTTATGGCTTGTATATATACCTATTCTATTTAACATTACTGTACTTGTGATTATTTATGTATTTTTGCATTTTAAAAAATGTTTTCTTTCAAAAAAAAAGATTTTAATGTGGTAATCAAATACAACGGAAGGGTTTAGTATTTTTGGACAGATGTTACATTCAGTTAAACTATTGGAAACGTTGCAATTTCTCAAATGGAAACCAGTGAGCACTTCATTTTAAAAGACTTGTTTTTCCTCTTTGAATATCTAGCATCACTCATGAATAAGACAAAAGTATTTTATCAGATTACTTGATTCACTGGAAAATCAATCGAATACTTTTATTTATTAAATAATCGATACCTGCAGCCCTACTTCAGTTTACCTCTGCATGCATCAAAAGCAAGTTCTATAATCTCTGTATGAAGGAAAAAGCCAGAAAAGAACAAGCAGTCTGTGTCTCAAAATTATGATAACCAATGAATGTTTATTTGTGTGTGTGTGTTTTCCTTGGCCATTATAAAGTAAAACAAAGAATACCAAGTGACACTAGCTCAGTAAGGATTAGCTATTATCTGTAGCACGTGATATGATTGGGGTGTAAAATTAATTCCCCATGGTTCTCCTACAGCAGTGTAAAGAATACCATGTAGAAAGTAGTAAAGGAAGTGTCGGTGTAAATTGTGCAGGGTTTCCACTTGTCCTTGCTGAGACTGGGTGTTCCTGTATGAAGACATGTGTCTAATGAGCAGTGTGTGCTCTCAGGAGCCAGTGACTGCTTGAATTCCCACACCCACTAATTTGCTGTCTGTGTCACGTTACAGAAAAGAACAACAGTCAAACTGCATGTAGAAAGACATGCAGACAGTGAGATAAATGTCTTGGCAGACGGACAGATGTTAAGACCTGAAAGCTGTTTTTTCTCTGTGCTGATAGAATTATTATCCATTATCCACCTTAAAGGCATTTCCTTTAAGATGACTGCATGTTCCCCCGCCTCTCTCTCTGTATATCTATCAATCTATCTGTGTCATGCTAACTCTCTCTCTCGCTCTCTGACTTAGACACTGTCATGGAAGAAAAGACAAGAGGGGTTTATTATTTTCACATTTTACAATGGGCTCTCAACCTGCCTGTTATAGCCTTTCAGAAAGAAGCTCATTGTTTAAAATAATCTCCAAAACGCCTTTAAATGAAAGCCTCTGCACTTCAACCTCGTAATCATCATGTCATTTAGCCATCAAGGCAATTATAGCCCAAAGACATCAAACAGTGGGTCCACATGTTGAGTACTGTGTACATACATGCTTCAGCTCCTCTACTGGGTGTCGTTAGCAAAGAGAAAACACACATTTAAGGGCATACGGGGCATATATATATAACGATTGATCTGAATCAGCTGTTATAATTTGAGTCAAGATCTTTGTGTAAAGCATCCATCAAAAACACTGCATTGCATTCTATTGTTGCACTAGAATTTGCTCTTAATTCACATTGTGAGCAAAAGGAGTGCGACACAATATGTCTCTTTCCTTTGGTGAAGTAAAGATGCTGTTGTGGATTGCCTCTTATGCTGTAGTATTTTTGAAAACTGCAGTTATACTTCAGCAGCCTATTCAGTGTTTGAAGTAGGTGAGACTGCCCATTTTTAAAAACTGTAACACAGAGAGGAAACTATCGTCACCTCACTGGAGGTTCATCAGCTTGGTTCCTGTTTTCTTGTAGATTTTTTAGGCCTAGAGTCTGCATATCAGATACATATTTAGATTAGTGATATTTAAGACATTATGTAACATGCTTGTGAGGCACCTTCATGCTAATTTAAATCCAGCCTCCACATCTTCATTAAAAATCATTGTTCTGCTACATCTTGGTTTGATATCATACATTATCTGTTTTTCCAGTGCACAAATTCTGCTTTCAAATAGAAAACTAACACTATCACCCAAACACTCAGAGTTAAATGGATGCACTGGGGGCAATTTGGGGTTAAGTCTATTTCCCAAGTACACTCTGACATGCAGACTGAAGGCGCGAGGGATCGGGCCATCAATCTTCCAAAGCCATACAAGAAAATTTAGCATATTTCTTCCTACCCTTCCTCAGCCTTACAGTGGACACTACTACTTGGCACAACTACTGAGGAGCAACGATCAGAAAGAGGGGGAAACAGCAAGAGATGAAAAAACAAACAAACAAACAAGAAGGTGGACTAGAGTTGAAAGAAATCACAGTTTTGTGTTAGTGACCAATTATTTCATACAGAAATAATTTGAACTACAATAGAATAGAGAATGGTGATACACAACTGCAATTCGATAGAGGGAAACAGCAGTATTACATCCACACCTGCATTTACTAATGTTCACTGTGTATAATATCATATAATGATATGTCAGCTTTTATTAGTCCAACTAGGGAATTTAACATTTAAATAATAATACTTGAAACAAATAAAGCCAACCATTTAAATGCAATTATCTTTGCTTTCCTTGACATTTAATGCTACCCCCCTTTCAGATGTATTTTGGGTAAACCAAACAAAATGCAGTGAAAGTTTTATGTTAATCACAAAAAGGGAAACTATTACTCAGCAGGAAGGGAACAGAGATAAAGAGACGCAGAGTGAGTGGGGAGAGAGAAATATGGCTGGCAGCAAAAGCCAGGCAGAACTGGACTGTCAGCTTTTGTCGCCAAAAAAGAAGAAATGGACTCGGTGCTGGCTGCACCTCTGAGAGATGAAGAGAGAGGAGGAGGGCGAGGAGGAGGATGACAAAGAGAGACCAAAGGAGAAGTGAGTGAGGAAAATAGGAGGAGTGGAAGGAGAGATGCGAAGAAAAGATAGAATGACAGGAGGAGACCAAAGAGCTGGAGTGGGGCATATGAGAGTGAAAAAGAGAGAAAGTAATGAAGAAGAAGCGGTCTAGTGTCAGGAACCAGCCAACAAGGCTACAAGAAGAGCTAGCAGCCAGAATATGAGAGCGAGGAAAGGTGCAAACAATTTATGATTGAACAGCGGGAAAGAGAAGTGCATATGTGCAGAAAGAAAAAGAAGAGCGGTTAAAAGGGATAGGATAAGATGTAGGAGAATCGGCATGAGTGGAAATGTGAAGCAGATAGCAAAAGAGTACGCACGGTATCACAAGTAGAAAAGGAAACAGAGAAGCCTAAATTGACAGAAATAGAATAAAAAGAACGCGGTGGAAGAGAAAGTGGTCTAGCATGAAAAATTAGGGAACTACTGTAAAAATGGCATCAAAAAGAGAGAGGATGTAAGAATTTTTGAGAAAAAAAGAAAGTGGACACAGTCATTGCACAGAATGAGAGGTTGTGGAGGATGTTACAAAGGGAGAAGGGCTATAAAAGTGAGTGGAAGAGTTTGAAAAAGTAAGATCATTTATAAAATGGGGGACTGAAGATATAAAAGTACAAGTGCACATAGAAAAAGACTGTCAGAGTATGGGAGATAGGGAAACTTAAAAAAAAATGGCAGGGAGAGCTGATGTTGGAAAAAGTGTGAGAGCAGTGATGAGAAGGAAAATAGGAGAGAGAGATTAATTGAACGGATGAAAGAGGAGAGGGTAAACAGGAAGGATGGAGCCTTAGAAAAGACAGATAAAGACCTCA
>VVHJ01003392.1:14326-26847 GCA_015107715.1 Tylochromis polylepis | reverse complement strand
AAAATGGATTCAAGTTGGGCTCATGTTCAGATTGTGGTCTGACTCAGTCGTACATGTTCAATTATATATATATATATATATATATATATATATATATATATATATATATTTAGTGTGTACGTGTGTGTGCATGTACATGTCTATACTTATAGATACTTATAGATACCTATTACTTACATAGTAATAGTAGTGGTAGAACAGTTAAATTTATTTCTTGCATATTTCCACAACCCTCTATCCATAACACATACTGGGTATGCGCGTACACAGAACCTTAGCTACCATTGTATATAGTGTATTATATTATCTTATTTATTTTATATTTTTTCTTCTGCTATCTGTACCTGACCTGAGGTAATACACAAATTTCCATGCTGTCGGATCAATAAAGTCTTATCTATCTATCTATCTATCTATCTATCTATCTATCTATCTATCTATCTATCTATCTATCTATCTATCTGTATGAATTTTAGTAGGCCATTTGCTTTAAAGCAATGATAAATAAATTCAGTTTTAAAAAAAGTAAAATATGTGCTAAGTAGCCCCAAAAGTTTCTTCCGTCAACCAACCTGATGACCAAATACTTACTCTACATACTGACTCTCAAGCAGTAGTTTTGAATAATTTGTCTGTAATTGCCTTCAGTGACCCTGGGCATGTCTCCCAACTGTACAGAGCATCAACAGTACAGAAAAATATGACAGTTTAATTAATTGATGTATATAATAACATTTGAGACGTTGGTAAAAAAAAACCCATCTGTATTATACTTAAATCAGTTTGTCACAATCCGAAATCCCATGCTCTTAAAAGTTTAAACGTAGCTGTTTTTTAGGTGAAAGTGTTGATTTCTGCATAAATTAAATAGGTAAAATATCTGCAGATCATTCTAAAAGTGGAATTTGCATTTCGAAGCTCTCGCTTTGAACACTCAGCTTGTGTTGCTGAAAATGAAAATGAAACACAACATGTTGAACATCTCTATCAAAGACAGCATTAACGAAATCAACGGTTTGGTACATTCAGAGAGAAAAAAGCTGTGAGGTCGGCAACATAAAAAGACTTGAAGATCTGCTGAAGATGAACCAGAACTTCACTGAAGGAGCATCTCATCTGTCTGTGAATCCACTGACACATATGCTGTTTTACAAGGTTATTCCTTGTAAAACAGCATATGTGTCCTTCACCTCAAGCCACTTTGGGTAAAGGGCCATCAGGTGATCATTGAGTGCAAGTTTCACTAAAATCTGACTAATACACTATTGCGTATGGATACCATGGCATAAGCTCATGGCTCAGGATGAGCTAAGAACCTGAGATACCTGCAGCATTACCACAGTGTACAAGTTAATCACATTCCCTCTGTGAACCGAAATGGCATACATTTCCAAGGGATACGGTGGAAAATTAATAGTAATATTACAGAAGCTATTTTTAGGCCCTGCAAGCATCAAACCAAAACCCAAAATACAAAAATTCACATTTTGTTAAAAAGGGACCCAAAGGAAGGTTTTACGTAAGCATTTCACTGGTCTGGTTACACACTCCTGCATCTGTTCTTGTCTTAATCTGCTCCTGATTTTTTAATAAATAAAACACTATATCACAGATGGATTATATGGATATCAATCACAACAAAATCCAAATCTACAACTAAATATGTTGTAATATTTAGAATATCTCTAAAATATAAATCAAATTTTAAGAAGGCAGACAGAAGGATTGATATGGTACATGGTCAAAAATGCCAGGGCAGCACCAGCTTTTCCGTGCCTGCCAAATGAAAAAATGGGCATCGCTACAGTTTGCTTCCTGATGTTAGGTGCTGCTGCATTCTTCTCCTGGCAGGAAATAACCCTTAAAGTTGGCCTTTTGTTAGGCGTTTCCCCCAAGCAAATATTAAGGAAGAAAATCCGGTCACTAGTTTTTCCAGTTATTCTAACATCTCGCCACGCCACTGTGAATATTGTAAGGAATGTGGCTGGACAACATTGTGGCGTTTGCATTTATTCAGCCAACCATTAAGTAACATTTACCGTTTTATCATTTTACACATTTTCTTAATGTTAGGCTGTATGAGACATTTTAAAATCAGTTTTCATCCAGCTTGGTCAAAGATGCATGAACCAGGCCAAAGGACTGTATCATTAGATCATTTAATCAGCATGGTGAAACATAAAAGTCAAGTTGTCATAGATGTCACGTCATAGACGATCTCAAAGGCAAATACAAACTAGGGAGTTAATTCACCAATTAATTATTATTACTATTTGGTTGTTTTTTTTTTACCATCACTAGAGTTGTCATTAATTTAGTATATCAATATATATTTTTCACACAAGACATCCTAACAAGTCACAGGCAGAAAAGCAAGAAAAGAAAAAAAAGAAGGTGGAAAATAATATTGTCAGTTTCGGGGTTCCCGATGCTGTGCATGGTGGCTCACAGGAACACTTTAATAAACAAAGCCAATTTTATTAAAAGCATGAGCTGAACATGGGAGAGGTAATCAATTTAAGCTAATATCATACAATACAGACATGTTGGTCAATATGGCAATAAAGTTTTAAAAAAAAAGGGAAAAAAAGGCGTCAGTTTGGTTACACAATCTAAGCTTAACCACCAAAAATTCTAATAATTAAACATTAAGTCCATCAGCAAGTGCTTTTGGACAAACTTATCTATTGTGCAATAAACTGAATTTTGAAGCCACTACTTGTGCCTGTGTGACCTTTGTGTAGCATGTGAAGATATAATGTCCCATTTAACCATGTCTGATGTCATTTATTAGTTAAAAAGGACAAAAAAAACCCAAAAACAAAATGCTGAAAAGCATGATTTTTGAGTCCCCACAGTAGGACTTCCAGGCTGAAATAGTAGAAGTTGTTTGTTAGGACAGAGCAAACTGCATTTTACATCTACAGTTATTGAGATATCCAATGCTGACATCTTGTAATGGCTAGAGAGGTAATTAAATTACTGTAAAACAGACTGCAAAGCCATTAACCTGTCCCAATTTTCAGCCGTCTTCACTCAACATAGGAAGAGAAAACAGACTTCACAATTATGGATTTCCATTGGCAGTCCTTTATCATCCATTATGCAGCATTTCAATGTTACACCGCACAGGACAAGGCATGGGGAACACAGCAGTAAGAAAAACATTTAGATCTCTGTAGTAAAGTAGTTCTTTCCTGTTGATTCCTGCTCCCTGTTAATATAGATTTTGGTACATGTTTTTAGTGAGGTTTCCCAAAATCTGACCGGTTAAAGCTGTTGATGTTGAGTACCCATTCAAGGAAGATACTCACACTATTATAGACCTTTAGATCAAGTTAGCTTTCTAACTAGATATTCAGCTTGACATTTATTGTCCTCTGTATTAGTTACGGAGTAGATTATCAAAAATAAAACGTCACAAAACGTCTCCATTTCCTGCTCAAACATTTGTCACGCTTTAAAATGCTAGTGAGAAATCACAGAAGTACATTTCACTTACACAGTTACAAAGATGGTGTTAATCAAGCCAATACTTTCCATTTTCTTGTGAATGCAACTTTGACAGAAAAGGGGTTTATTCATTGGGGAGGGGGGGGCTCAGAGACATGGTAGATTGACTTTGCCAAACTGAAATTTCATTTTAAAGACAACACCATCTTTATTTCAGGGTACCATTGCACTGAGTGAAAAAACAAAACAAAGCGCACCATTTCCTGTGAAGGGCCCAGCCTACTAATCACCTGCGGAGTTGTACTTTCTTGTGCGTTAGCATGTGATTGTACAATCTTGAGGATAAGCTTTGCATTTTTTCATTTTTAATGTAAATATATATACAATTTACATGAACTGTAAATGGGCTTCTATAAACGACCAAAAAGGTCCCTTATTCATCTGGAAAAACTAAAGTCAATCAATTAAACTAATAGATATTAAAGAAGCCTCCAGTTCTCAGAGGTCTAATTCACATTACTTTACCTGAGCAACTACACCAGCCTTTAACTTTTGTACTTACTCCAAAGGGAACACAAACTATTGTCATATTACAATGTATGTCATGCATCAACCAAGTGGCCTATATTTTAACCTAATGTCAATAAAGTGAAAAGCTGTTGTGGGTCTGATTATGCCCATCCTTTCTGCGTTCTATTGCACAAATGCAAATATCACTTTTAACTAAATGTGTGACTGTAATCCTGACATTTGAAACAGCCACAGCCAAGACCTGCTCAGTTCCTGTTGATAATTATTGTTAGAGGAAAAGGATAAAAACCGCACTAGAGATTGACAAAACATTCAACAAATATTAAATCAGAGATAACTGGCTAAAGAGCCGAATGCTGGTATTTAACCACAATCACGTCAGTATCTACATGGAAGAAGAAGAAAAAAAAGAAAAAGAAAAAAAAAGCAAGGTTCAAAGAAAACTAGGCGTTCATGTTCCTCTTAGGAACACAAAGCCATATAGCAGTCTGAGAGCAAAGGGCAGCATTGCTCTCCCTTCGCCATGAAAAAGAAAACAACCAGTCCTTGACAAGATCTGCAGAAAGGAGTCAGTGATCTTGCTGGATGCCATGTCTGTCTCAGGCTTAACAAAGCCACGGAGTGTGACATCAGGTTTACAGTCACTCATTGACGTCCCAGATTTCAGATAGCAGCGGGGGAAGCTTCTTGTCCTGGAGGCGAAGGGCAAAAACCTGCTCCGAGTGGACACTGCTTAGTGTACGAAGGCTCACCAGCTTCATCAGCATGCGGGGGAACATTAAGTGATCCTAAGGAAATTCATTTAAAAGAAAAATAAATGAATAGTTTCCAAAACACCTTTCAAACACATGATCACTTGACAATATGTGTGTGGAAACACACACACACACACTATCAACTCAGCTGATAATGTAAAATTGTTGCTGCTTTTAGATAGCAATATGTGGTCTACATTTGGTTCCTTTCACCACGCAACTTTATCTAGCACACAACTGCTCTTCTAACAGTTCAAGCCCCCTACAAGTCTCAACAAAACAATATGACCTTAGCCATGACCTAATGTGCTTGTTGTGATGACGACAGCCTGGTTATACTGACATTCAGTCAGTAACAAGAGAAAAAGCTACAGATACATCTGGGTGCTTACATTTGGTCTCTTAATCATGATATAAGAGCGCAGTGCATCCACATAGGGCTGTTGCAGCCGCTCCACCAGATCATGATCCTGCACATTTGGCCGATCTGAAAGCAAATACACACACACATTAATCTCTCCTGTTAGTTTATGGAGAAATAATATATATATATATATATATATATATATATATATATATATATATATATATATGCTCAATCTGCAACTGCAAACAGTTCATTTCTCCCTCAGAACTAAAAAGGGAAGGATTTTGTTCTCAAAGCATTTTCACTGTGAGTAGGGTGTGTAGTTTGTGAATTCTGACCTGCAGAAAAGATGTTGATAGCAATGAGGAGAGCATATTCGGCCTCGTCCAGGTGCAGGTCATTCATTCCTTTTGAAAACTCAAAGATGGGGTTGATGAACTCAAACTGAAGCCCTGAGGAGGTAAGAGTGGAGAGAGGAGGGGGGGATTACATCTCTGTAATCTTTGAGTTTCGGCTATAAGGTACACGATACAGCCATTAAAGCATTAAATGCAATTAAAGCAGAGTTTTTAATCAATACTGGTGGGACTGGTGCAATATGGTGAATGCAGGGACTGGCGTACACGTGCTGAATTTTGTATATATCATTTTTAACACTGTAAGTACTACACTTAAATTTTGTCATCATAAAGACATTTTGATTCTGACAGATGAAATGCACACAATCTGGTTAAGTAATAAAAACAATTATTTGGTAGGTAGAAATGAACAAATGAACCTGCTTTGGCGAAATCCTCCTTATTATAACTGAAGTCCTTCAGAAATGTAATGCTTTCGATGGCAGGGTTGTATCGCCGAGACGTCTCAAGCAGCATAATCTGAGAAAGACAAAAACATCTTTGTGAGCAGGATATTAAAACATTCAACTTATCACAAAGTGATATGTGACTGTCAAGGTGTCAAATTTACACACACAAAATATTTAAGTTAGCACTAAGTTTCATCTCATAGATTGCATTATTATCAAGTACAATGCATTATTAGAAAATACCGCATGATAATTATTATACCCCCACTTTCTGATAGCTGTGAAATGTGGAGCTTTGCTGTCATATAATTAATAGTCAGTTTGTAGACTACAGATTCACAGTTATTAATCAAAAGCAGAAACGATTTTGCTCACAATATTTATCTTATTATAAGTCATTATTTTGCTCTTCTTTTTAAACTAAATTTGCTTTGTTAAGTATTTTGGGTTTGGTCATCATAAGCAATGTTAAGGTATACTGTAGTCATCGTTAGACAATACTAACTGTTTTCAGTACAGAGCTTTCCTTGCAGAAATATACTGATCATATTACTATTTCAGAGCCCTGTGCTCTGTTGTGGGTTTGCCACAAAACACCGATTATTAGATCAGAAGGCTAATAAGACTGTCGGCTGCAACAATTTCTAGTAACGCTGAAAACAACTGAACCAAAAGATGAGCAGAATTGTTTATGATCCAGTCTGATGAGTTTGATTCTCATTGTAGTAACTTGGGGTTTTCTTGCTTGATACTTAACAGTTAAGATTTGAGACTTGCACTTGTGTTTACTCCCACCTCTGACTCACAGAATGATTGCCAAAATGAAATGAAAATGCTGAAGTATTTTTAGTCCATTTAGAGTTTGGTTTTGGATTATTCACAGAGGCAAGACAACAAGGTGTCGATACTTAGAGGGGCTGAGTTAAAAATCAAGCAATGGACAGCCAATCCAAAGAAAATGGGCTCAAAACGAGGCATCTTAATCTGCTCATTTCACTCAGCTGAACAGAGTGCTGCGTAACAGGGCCAGTAAAAGATAGATAAAAGATAGATAAGATAGATACAGTAAAAGATTTCCCCCCTCTAGTTAGTATAATGGTTCCAGTTTAACAAAAGTCACATTTCTGGCAACAGACCTCAATAGTAGATGTCTTCAGTAGAGCAATCTGGTCTTCTCTTGTGAGCTCAAGGAAACCAGGAAGCTGCTTAGCAAAATCCACAATCTCTTGGACTGACATGATTGCCAGCTCAGTGAAGTGAGCGAACCGCTGCTGCCGCACTTCTCGATTCTGCAAATCCTGACTCTGTGGCCATGGCTGGAATACATTAACAGTAAATATACAGTAGTGAAGTAAATCTGACTCTGAAACAAACCCATCTCAGCATTTGACACATTGTCTCCATAGCTGCTGCCATTTCAGCTCCAACTCCCTTCTGAAGCACTTACCGTCACTTTTGGTCGGTCAAGGAAAGACCTCTTGTTGCATTGCTTCTGCATGGCCACCAGCTTCTGAATCATCTCCTGCTGCTGTGGATCCAGTGTGGCTGCTTCCTGTGGAGGGGTGGGCGTGACCACTGTGGAAGTGCGGGCCGTTTCCTCCTCCTGCTGCTTCTTCAGCTTTTTCAGTCTAATTTGCTCCTCAGAAAGCACACCTACAGGTCAAAAGAGGATGCACATCCTGACTAAAGCTCAAGCTAATTAAAAAGAGTTTCTTTTCATTGTCACGATTTGCACTCTGGCCAGAAACCCACATGCCAACACTGCATGTGGGTTTGCAAGTTTTCTTCATCTCTGATTCATTTGGCGTACAGACACTCACATTGCTCCAGCATCCCCGCCTCCCGACACTTGCGCAGGCGGCACTGCTGGCACTTGCGGCGCATGTACATGTCCATTTCGCAGCGGCCATTGTTCTTGCAGGAGTACTGGGCACTTTTAATGACGCTGCGTCGAAAAAAGCCCTTGCAGCCCTCACAGCTCAACACATTGTAGTGGAAACCAGAGGCCTTGTCGCCACAGACACTGCACACCTCATTGCCCAGCATCTTTGGAGCAGGCCCCTTCTTTCTTTTCACTGGCTGACCATCTACACACAAATGAAAGAGACATGACACCAATGTGAACTCTTTCACTCAAGAAAATGATCTGGGTTTATTTTAGATAGTGTCTCAGTAGCCGTTTGTTATGCATGCTCATTTGAAGAAAGGATGGTTACTTCTTGGCATTTTATCTAAACCAAAATAGAACAGAATAAACACACTCGGTGTCACTGAATCATCGTAAAGGTCAAACTATAGAATAAGCACACAGAAGATCAAGAGATCAGCAGGAAATAATACTGGTTATACTGGTCTGTGGAAGTTGTCACTCCACTTGCAGTACACACACAGCCATAACTCAGATGGGCAAGTTTAGTCATGCCTTTTTGTAATTTTTGTATTTAACAACTAGGTCCTGTTTTCCACTCAGCTACTCACAATAGTGACAAATACACAGAAACACTGTTTTTCCCACCCTCCAGTTCTTAATAAGCACCTCAAAGAAGAGCATGTGCCATTTTTTTTCACTTAAATACACTGTATTTAATTCGGGTTTGCTGAAACTAACTTTTGAAACCTGCATGGTTCCTACTGCAATCATCTGAAGGCAGTACTCCCCCCCCCTTCACCTGTGCTTGCAGATGTGTCACCTGCAGCTGGATCCAGCTTAATGTCATTTGGTTCTACTGGCAGAGGGCTGCTCATCTCAGCCAGCGAGGGGCCATTATGAGGGGGGATAGGGAAATCGTCTGGGTGGGAGAGGTCTGTCAGTGACAGCAGGCCATCATGCTTCATTGTGGTACTTCCACTGCTTTCCTCAACCATGCAGTCCAGCTGCAGCTCAGAGGCCCCATCAAACACCTTACTCTCATCTGATAGAGACGAGACAAACACAGCGAAAACAATAATCATCGTCCAAGGCTGTTCCATTCGTCTTTATCTTTATTTTGACAGTTGTCTGATATAAACAGCCATGTTCACAAAAACATATACAACATGATGCAATAACCACAGATTCAGTGGTAAATGATGAATTTTGAATCCAACATCTACCCCGTCCTGACACAGAAAGGTAGAGCTGGTGACAAAGGGCCAGTGTATTCTGTGCTGGGTTTAATAGGGCATGTTGGACCATTTGCTAGCGGAGAGCTAACAGAGGATGGAGGAAGGTAACAGCACTTCCTAAGCCAACTGCTTTTTACTTTAACTGCAAACCCTGGGTGTGTATGAGATGTCACAACTAAAAAGTTCTGATGTCAATGCGTCTCTGCCCTTTACTCAGAGTTATTTTTGATCCAACACTTGTTTGGAATTTGTTTTGGAATTTTTTATTGTAATTAAAATAACTTAATTACACTTCACCTGTCTTTTGGCAGCTCATCTCCATATGTGACGCACATGTGTATGAGGTGAGAGCAGGGAAAGGAGAGACCATTAAAACTGTAAATGGCTGAGTTATGCTGTAAAGACTGCCATAGTAAGCTTAAATAAGACTAGTTAAAATAAAAGATGAGCAACATAAATAGATTTGTTTTTGTCCCCATTATTTATTATTATTTCACTAAATTATTTTAGTATTATTTGTTGAGAAATGCAAAAACTGTGCATTTATTATAAATTAAGGTATTTCTTTTAGGGCTCTCGCCCAACTAAAATAAAAAGATAATACAACATAAAAACCATCTTTTATACCCACTCTCAGAATGTAGAGCAAGTACTTCATATAAAGTGGCATAATCTAATAATGAGACGTATCGGAAGAATTGGCTCCTGCTCAGGTAAATCTCTCACTTTGGACTAACATGTGTGACAGAGATCGTTCCTCTTACCATGACCAACATCTGGGATATCAGTCACAGACAGCGTGGACATCTTCTGCACAGCAGCTTGTCATTACGAAATCAACATGTACCTGCAAAATAAAAAGAACGGAACGGGACATGATGCTAAACGTTACTCTCACTACAAAATCTTCTGAAGCAAAGTTTTTCCCTTGGATCCACCAGTTCTACCAGTAAATATGGGTAAGAGCCCCCTTGGACTGGACAAGGACAGCTTAAGGGTCTCAATGCAGGTTAAAAACAAAAAACAAAGAGACAGTTTTGTCTGATCTGATGACAGACTTTAAATTCAGGAAATTTCTTGTCTTCTTTAAATATACAGTCTGCCTCTGTGCAACCTATGCAGTCAGCCTTTGTGGCTACAAAGCATTTCCAAAAAGAGAGAGTTTCACAGACAGCATGTTAGCAACCACCTGAGACATACTTAAGTGTGAGACGCTCTGATAGCGCTTTGCTACAGAGTTAAGAACAGTCAAGCGTGAGAAACACACTTAGTTCTCTTGAAACCTCCTCTTGGTTGGGTGTGTAATTAAAAAAATAAGGATGTGGTTTGAAGATATTGATGACAAGTGGATTATTATGTTGTTACGCAGCATAACACATTTCTTAGAAAGAATTAAAATAGACTGAGGCGTGTAGTTCTGGCCACTCAGAACCTGCCTATAAAGATGTGCATACAGCAAAGCCAACTGGATGTAAAAACAGAAACGAAAGCGTGTCATGTGCCACATATGGATACATTTCAGGAAACTGAATCAGCAGGAGGCTATTTGGCTGTTCTTAACCAGCCTACGAGAAACAAGCAAGTTTGGAAATGAGGGCCGAGTTTTTTTTGTGACAAACAAAAATGATAATGTTAAAACTTTCTAATATCTCTGTCACATGCTATGATACAGAACTGTATTGTGTCTGGACATCTAATGCAGGTCAATATTCAATCCCACAATTTAAAAAAAAAAAAAAAAATAATCTTTTTTTGGAAATGTTTGTAAAGCAACTCTACGGTCACTCTGGGTTCACTTCAGAGGCTGTAGTTGGTGATATTTTGAACTTTATTGCCTTACATTTAAAGACTGTGCAAGAGTAGTGCATAAACTAACCAATTAGAGATGCCTGTTGCAACAGTAAACAATGAATTACATATCTGGCAACTTAAACTACTTTATTGGATGCAACATGCTCAGTGACTGGAATAAAGACTGTAAAGGTCTACTATAGCCAGAAAGTAATGAGCACAACAGACATAGGTATCAAATTTATGGAAACTCATGGTATTTCACATATTTGACCCCTAAATGGCCCAGGTCCTTTTTGTGGCATTTCAACCTCAAAAACTGGTTACTCTGCAAAAGCACCTGCTTCATAAATGGTGATAAGGGCTGGGCAACCACTCCTGCAAGATTTCATAACATAAAAAAAAATCCACATGCATGTTGTTGTTTTAGTTGGTATAACTATGTAGTAACATCAGTACTTACGAGTGTAATATTAGTACTTTTCCATACAAGTATCATAAAGGATTTCTGTGCATTTTAAAGTTCTCCACGTTTCCAACAAGATAAAGAAAGACGGATAAAGAGAATGAAACTGTGACTATATGTGACTGAAATTACATAACTCTACTCAGGTTATGTCAGTTCAAAAATTAAAGGGAAAGGCATGTAATAAAATGAAACAAAGAACACAGTTCCTATGGCAGTAATGTGCCTAGCCTCACTGATAAGTTTTTACATACCCAAAGAAACCAGTAAAATGTTATTGTTCCTAACGGCTAAGATAAAAGATAATGAACACAAAACTTTTGTTGGCATAAAGAGGCCTTGGTAACATTTCCATGATAGCAGTTGTGATTGTTACACCACATTGGCTAATGGCACTAAAATGAGGCTATGTATGAGTAACATCAAGTTCGCCTTTTATGCTTTGCATGCTGGCAATTTGTAACATTTACTTTTAATTTTTTGGAACTTAATCGTTTCCTCACTGAAAATGCAGTTTTGGTTTGATGATAAAGAAAAACAAGGTCAACGACACTTTGACTCAAAGCCCCAATCAGCTAGAATTTAACTGCGAGACCGACTGTGAAGGGCACAGTGGTGTCATGACCTTACCTCAGAATCTGGTGTCTTATTTATCGCCTATCCATCTTGCCCATTTGAGTCCACAACCTCAGCCTGCTGATATCTCTGCGGTGGTGCTAAGGACTAGCTTGCCTGATGATCCTTAAAAGGATGCCAAAACCCCTGTGACTTGTTGGGCAGAAGTTTAATGACTTGATATCTCGAAGAGGGTAAGTACGAAAGAAGACAAGTCCCTTTCTACAATGCCCTATGGGAGACAGGAGGGAAAACACACAGAGAGACGGGGAGGAGGGAGGGAGGTGAAAGAGGGAACACCGTAGGTTACTCTTGGTCATTTGCACAGCTCTCAAATCCACATAGGGTTGTGATGTTCGATCCTTTTTCTCTAAGTATTACAGGCATCCATTTTCAACCTTTACAAGGTTCTTACTCCATGTTTCTCCAGTTCTGTCAAGACATAGCATCTACTTGTCCTGTCTGTCACCACTCAAAACCTTCCTTACAAAAATGCCACGCAGCTTATGAGAAAAAGAAATTTTTTTAACATAAAACATTAAATTATCACTCATCCATATATTTTCATCCACTTATCCAATTCTGGGTCATTTCATTAAGGCAAAAAAAAAAAAAAAAAAAAAAAAACAA
>VVHJ01003392.1:0-11779 GCA_015107715.1 Tylochromis polylepis | reverse complement strand
CTCTCCCCTTTTTTCTTTTTCTTTTTTTGTGCTTTAGGAATTTATTCATGATTTCATAATCAACTAAAATCAAATCAAATTTTTGAATTTGGACCCTCTACATGACACAGATAAATTATTGTAATAATGTAAGATGTGTCTTGGTTGATGATGCTGCAGACTGTGACAAATTTACAGCTAAGCAAATTGCTAAATATCAGTTTCACAGGGAACCTATTGACAGAAGCATAGCAGCAAGGTTTATAACGTGGTAATGAGATCTGATATGATGTATGGTTTGGAGATGGTAGTGCTCACAAAAAGACAGGAGGCCGAGCTGAAGATGTTCAGATTTTCACTGGGAGTGACCAGAATGGATGAGATTAGAAATGAGAGGGACAGCTCAGGTTGACCAGTTTGGAGACAAAGTTAGAGAGGCTGAGATGGTTTTGACATGTCAAAGGAGGGATGATGGAAATATTGGACAAAGGATGTTGAATATGAAGCTGCCAGGCAGAATGAAAAGAGGAAGACCACAGAGAAGATTCATGGATGTAGTGAAAGAGGACATCAGAAGGTTGATGTGACAGAGGAGGATAGATGGAGGGTGAGATGGAGGCAGATGACCCCTAAAGGGAGCAGCCGAAAGATGGAGAAGAAGATGAATTTGCAGAGGGAACCTGGTGTTTGTGTTTGTTGCCCGCTGTAATTTATAGTCCAACTTTATACTGTATGTACCTTCTTATACATGTGTAGGGCTCTGAAATGTGAGCGAATATGGGTTTTTTTCCTGTACATTTTACAGAAATTGGATGGATCACAGACTTTACATACTTCTACAATCCCTTTCTTATTACACTTTCTTTTCCATAATCCAGCACAAAGTCATAGTTAAAGTCTCGTGAACCTCCCCTTTTCCTATAATAAATCTGTGATAGGACACAAGGCTGCACACAAGCGTGAAAACCATGCCCGATGTTTTCTTTACCAATTTTCTATACTCATTTTATTTGTGATTTCCTGTGAGCCCCACCTGCTGTGACTGTGAAGGTCACATCACACCAGTAAAATAACCCACAAGTCCCCTAGCTGAAGTGATCAAGTATTCAGTATCCATCTCAGTACACCAGGCTTTATTTCTGGTCCACTGAACTTTTAAATGAGCACCCATCTTTGGGGGATTTTTGCTTTGTAACCCTACATAGATGCATAGCCCTCTATTCTAGTTTCACTTTATTGTCACCCTTCTGTATGTACGGCATATACAGCATGTTGACAGTCTTCAGGGTACAACATGCCCAATAAAGTCACTGTGCCACCTCAGCTTAAGTCCACTGATATAGTTTGACTTATAAGTAACACTTATTCGTCCAATTTGGTAATGAAAAACTTAAACACCTGTATCACTGGTAAGTCATTGCAGGGCAAACTCATTTTAATTTTTTGGTTAACATGGTAACCAACATGACTGAGGAGGACACGGAGTGGATGGGTCAGACTTTTGGAATAAGAGGTCATTCATCAGGTTGTTCAGCTAGTCTGTAAGCACGACCCTAATCAAAAATTTCAAAACAAATGGAAATGTGTTGTTAAGGATATTCTGCACTTGCTGTCAACATTCTAGTGTGTGTGGTGAATTCATTGATTCACTTCTGCACCTACAGAAAATGTTTTTGCTGTTTGTCCCGTTAGTCTCCTGCTTTGAGTCTGCAATCTAAGACAGATATTTTTGCACTTTTAGAACTGTGACTATATATCTCTGAGTGATATAAGCATGTATGTTTTTTCTATTTTTATTTTATTTTATTTGGAATATCAAAGTGACTTGAGCCGAATGACCCCCTGTCAAAGTTTGTTTCCCATCCCGTTCATATGGTCTGCTGCCGACCCCGTGTGCATAAATCAATCGTACTATATTCTTGACTGTTTTCTAGTTTGTTTTACATGTGTGTGAATATTGTAAACCGCCGCCAGAGGGCAGACTCTTCCAATGGGAAACAGGAAGCTTGAGCAGAAATACGAGTAGTTTGGCCGAAGAAGACAGCGAAAGGAAGTTTGTAAACTGCTGTTGTTTTGTTTTTTCATTCGTATTGTCATATAGTTTAGACAAAAAGAAAAAAAAAGAGAGTCACTATGCCCGTTATATGTGCGGCAACAGGATGCAACAATAAGTTTGTCAAAGGGTCGGAAATAAGATTTTACAGGTAAGCTTTCTGTGCAGCGGAGGAGCTGAAGTTTCTCGTTAGCTTCTAACGGTAATGTAGCACAGCGTTGGTGTGTGTGCGTTTTCAATCGCTTTAAGATGGCCTCAATATTGAAGGCAACATTAAAACGAGGTTTGGACATTAGCTTCAAGAAAAGCTGCCTTGGTTTAGCTTAGCATTAGCTCCATAGAACTAGCTAACGTTAAACGTGAAGGTGCTGACACCGCAGCACGACGCTACAAAGGTACACCGTAATGGCTTTTTCTGGTCAAATTACTCTCCCTTCGAGAAAACGGAGCTTGAAAAATCAGGGAAACGGTGAAGTATCTACTTAAAACTAATTGTTTATGGTTAAAGTGTACGTACATGTACACGGTGTTGCTATGCAGCACACAGCTTTACCACCAATAAACGTTAATTTATTTAACAAATTGCGAGTGGAAATGCAGTCATGTAACCTAATGACTGCCTGCTCCCTCCGTGGTGCTCGGCAAGGTGAGCACACATAAAATATTAAGTTCAGCTTTATTTATATGGTTAGAAAGAGTCATGGTAGTGCTAAAAAATAGGCACTGTGATGTCCTGATGGCAGCAGGAGAGACTGAATAAGAAATGTATCAGGCAGTAACCTCGCACACAAACTCATAAAAAAAACTCCATAAAGAATAAATTGAAACGGGTATGACATCATGTACAAAAGTACTATGAGGGCAGAAGATGCACATAAGGCTTTCAGAAGCAAATAGAATGTAACTTGACAATAAGTTGGTAGCTTGATAAAATGTTACTGCAATAAATGTGGTCACTCGTTGATGCCTCGGTCAGTATCTGCTTTGAAGGTTTTCAGCAAAGACACAGTTTACAGATTTGTAAAACATAGTCGGGAATTTCCTTGCATATAAAACAATTCCATGGAGATCAAAGTTTTGAGGTTTTGGCCTTTCACCAAAGGAAAATGATCTTATCGTTTAACTTATTCAGCTGGCAAAAGATGAAAGGAAACTCTAGGAAGTTCTGTTAAGTAGGGCAGTACTGACTCTTTGCACTGTACATGATGACTGGTCATGCTTAAGTGTAATTTATGGTCCTGCAAATGTGTCAGTCTGCGTACACTTTTCTTTGCATCCCTCCAAGATTGTGACTGCACGTAGCTGGAAATGAACGGTTGACAGGTGGGCTGGAAAAGATTAGTAGAACTGTGAAAATCCCCCCACAAAACTTCAAAGATCCAAAATTACAGCATGAAAAGCACAGCCAGTGACTGCAGTGGAGACTTTTCATTGTTTCTAACAAATGTTTTCAGTTCAGCTCTTTATATGTTAGAACTCCACTCCTCTCCATGGCTGACAGACCAACAACAGTACAAGCAAGAGTGACCTTTGCTTTTGCTCCTGTACTTTGTAGACCCCCTCTAACTGACATCGGAATACTAGGGCATGCAGACTGGAGCATCCAGGGTTTGAACCACCAGTCTTCCAATTAGCAGATGACCTGCTCTGAGTCCTGAGCCACAGTGACCACTAGTTGTTTTGATTTTAAATGAAAATTACCCACCTACCTTAACAGTTTACCAGCAGTCTCAGTCCTTATCTTAACAGGTATGATGGTTGAAATCTTGCACTTGGATTAAATAAATCCCTTCCCTTTCTTGTGTGTCAGGTTTCCTCTTAGTAAGCCTCAACTCGCCAGCAAATGGGTGCACAGCCTTGGGATGAAAAACTTCATCCCAACTGCCAACACTTGCCTGTGCTCAGAACACTTTAGGCCAGACTGCTTCAGGGACTACAATGGCAAACAGTTTCTCCGAGAGGATGCGGTGCCCACCATATTCACCCAAGGACAGGATTCCTCAAAGGTGTGGGCTCACAACAGCATCATGCTTATTCTAAACAGGTGACTTTGCTTTCTTTGTTTGAGTGGATAACTCTGCAAATTCCACAGATTGAGCTACGTAAAAGAGGGGTAATCCTAAAGGAGACAAATGTCACAAATCAGATGACGACCCAAGCAGACAGAGACAGAGCAAAAGAAGCTGCTCTTCGCAGAGACAAAAGAGGAGGAATGAGGGTGAGTGTCTCTATTACTATTGTGTATACTGTGGGAGGATAATGTGTGCTCACTTTTTTACCCCTCACCTGTAAAAAGCTGATGCTGTGGGTGGGCGAATGGGCCGCGTCAGCACCTAAGTTTGTAAATGCAACTCAAGAACAACGTAAAATAGGAGCTTTAAATTGATACCATAGTTGTGTCTACTGGGAGGTTTGGGGGAGAACTCGGCTGCCAGTTTTTTTTTAAGAATTATACCAGGTTTTTTTTCTTCAGTGTAGAAGTGGAGTTGTTTTTAAAATGCACAAATAATAATAAAGTGTCATGACTGTCACGTAAATGCAACAAAGCCATGCTATTGGGATATAGCATCAGATGTATTAGAATATTAACCAGAAGCCACTGGATCATTTGAAAAAAAGCAGTTTCTTTGCTGTCATTAAACCACGACTCCCTGTCCTCAGTTATCTTTATATGTAATATAAAGTGTATTGTATATTTTAGGCTTAATTTATCTCTGCATGAGCTATATTTCTTTGGTATTGTTATTGTTGCAGGGTGGACGAGGTGGCCGTGGAGCGAAACAGCTGTCAGACAGGTGAGAGATGCTTGCAGTACATCCACAAAAATGCGTTCTAAAGCATGAAACCTTTGTCCTACCACTCACATGCCTTTTGGAAATACTTGCTGAACAAGTTTGGTGTTGCTGCTAATGCTCTTGTGTGTTCGCATGATTGCAAGCTAAAACATCACAGCTAGGCTCACATCCTGTTTTTTTGTTTGTTTTGTTTTTTTGTCATGGTTCTTCTTCCCATTGTTGTGGGTTCTATCTATGAATAATAATATTGGAGAATATGTGATAACTCCATATGTGTTTTCTGTAACCGTAACAGTCTTGTACAAGTGTCTGTATTTTCCATAAGAGTTCCTGTTAACCCTGGTACACACATGGGAAACCTTTATGAATTAACCCGTGATGTGTGTTTACAGACATGGTGGCATGAATAGTGTTTATGTCTAAAACCTGCTAAAATGCTCTTCTGGATAGAGATGTAACCTCAGGCCTCATCCCCACTAACACTGTGTCATTTATAAGGTCTTTTATACATTTATGCCAAGTGTCTGCTTTACTCCAGCATTTTAGGACCCCTAAAATAGGTCCTTCCTCAACAGACAGAAACAGAACAGGGCCAAAGTCCCTTGGAAGCATTGATTTAGATACTCGTGCGCACTGGATGAATACAATTCATCTGTCACTGCGTGGATTTCCTGAATATTTGTGATCGTTTTGTACGTGAAAATAAGGAAGATTCCTTTAACTACCACAGTTTCAGATGTGTTAGTATGGGAGGTTATATTATTTATAAAAACAATGGGCTAAAAGTCAAAGGGATCAGTTTTAATTTTAAAATAAAAATGTTTGTTCTGTGGATGCAGGCATACAGTATCTCCACTGTATTTGATGGTAGAAGCGTTTGTTTGTGCTCTTCAGTGGAGTGTACTTTGAAACACTGAGTACTTTTTGTCATGAATCCTTTTTACTGTTCTCTTGCACTTTGCTAATTAGATGTGAACATAAATTATGCCCGTGTGGATAACGTGCTCCTTTTCTGGCTTAAGTGATTGTCCCCTTCAGCAGACTTAGAGAAGAAACACATTAAAAAAAACAACAACAACTTAGATTAAGACCATCTGCTGGTGACATTCCTCAGATTTGCTTTCTCATTTGCCAGCGTTTGTATTGATGAGTTGGCGGGGTTTTGCCACAGCGACCAGGAGTTCTTATGTGGATAGCAGTAAGCTAAACTGGCATCTGCAAGTTTTAGAATTTGGTGTGGTGTGATTCAATCAACCAACCAACCAACCAACCAAAGACAGTCATGCAGTGTATTAAACTTTTTCTTTGTGTATCTTTAAGTATCATCTAACAATGTGTGTCATTAGAGGAAAGTTTTATATTATTTACACAGACTGTCCCTTTGACGGGCACAGTTAGTGTATGTAAAAGGGATCTTGCTTGTAAAACACATATGTGATATAAATATTAATATCAGTTGCCATATCCATAGGCTTAGAGGCTTTTTTGTGTAAATTCTAACCACTTTATGACAGAACACATGAAATCTAGTGACCAACCCCAAGTAACTGTCCTATAAGTGTCTTCAGAAGATGGGCTTTTCCTGACACAGAGCTTTACCAGGATTTCAAAGAAGGAACTGTGGCTGGTTTTTAAGTATTATTAACATTGTCAGACATAATAAGCATTAACTTGGGTTCATAAAGTGGTGGTTTACTTTTAGCTATGATCATCTTACATGACTGTGTAAGAATGAAACTTTAAAAAATGACCAAGGAAAACTATCAGAAGAAAAAAATCTTCAAAGAAAACCAGATGTAATTGTTGTATAAGATGACATGTGACACGCTGTCTGTTTGAATCACGCAGGCAAAATGTTGGAGCCAAAAACAAAGTGTACGACAGCAAAGGCCGACTGCTCTCCAATGGCAAGGACTTGTGTGACTGTTTGGATGTGGACTGTATGGGCTGCTTCTACCCCTGCCCTGAATGTGGCTCTCGCAAGTGCGGCGTCGAGTGCCGCTGTGACAGGAAGTGGCTTTACGAGCAGATGGAAGTGGAAGGTGGCGAAATCATCCGGAACAAGTTCGCCATTTAGTTTTCAGATATTCTTTTCTTTCTCCCTGATTTCATACCCAAGTCAGGCTGATGGACCATTCAAGACTGTGATGCCCTTTTTAAGAAATAATCCACAATATTTATCAGGTTTTACAAAGCTAATGGAGAAGAAAACACTCTTTTTATTTTTTCTTTAAATAAAGATTTTTTTCTTAATATTTAATGTCTGTACTGTTGATATAGTGTAACATGCTTAAATGTTATTTTAAACAAGTACTTTTCTGTAGTGTTTTCTGCAGTTTGGTTTGTAAATGGGAAAAAAATATGGAGTGTAATGTACAAATTGTAAAGTTTGTACAGATGGTTGGAGGGGGAAAAAAAGTAACACATTCATGAGTGAATGGAATGGTGACGTTTAATCATCCAATCGCTGACAGTGCTTTATAGTCAATCATGAAGTTAAGGTGACGAATTTATTATATATTAAAACACTGTTTAAAATAAATAAATACATAAAAAGGGAGCACTCAGTCAACGTCCAGCGGGCGTTGTCTTAATGCCTCTCCACCACACAACGTTTCATTTAAAGATTTCACTGTCACCAAAGCAGGGGAAATGAACAATTGTTTTATGATCCTTAAGTGGACGAATCGATGTCCCTGAAGTTTAACTGACTTTGTGCTATATCGTTCCCTATAACTGTTCCCTCAATTTTTTTTTTCTTGTGGTGTAGTTTTAGTTTATTTGTGAGGGATGAGTACAGAAAAACATAAAAAGTTTCAGACTCTGGAAGTGTGCAGTGTAGAGGATTACACAGCAACTGTGTATTTGTTACAAATACACAGTCGCTGGTTCAGTTCCAGCCAGAGACCCAACTCTCCTTTTGGGTTGTGTCAGGAAGGTCTGCTGAATCAAGCATGTGGAACTACCTGCTGTGGTGATCCCTTATCACAAGACGTCTGCTGGTTGTACCTGTAAAAGCAGCATGTCATGATTGATGAGACGAATTATTACTTCCCACAATATTTAGTTAACACAATAGAACACATTTCAGCTTTTCATGTATTTTGAAACTGTTTTTTGGAGACCTGGAATGTAAATGTGCCTGTGTCTGAATCACTGTCTGTCGTTTAAATGTGCTATAGGCTACAAATAAAATGGATGTGACAGTCAACACAAAAAGGTTCAGACATTTTTCATAGCGCATGTTAGAGGTATATTCTAAATAAAAATTTCCAACACAATTCAGTGGGCTACATACTCAACATAGTATCAGTTCTATCATGCTTGTATTGTTCTGATACCAAATTGCTTTATGTTTGACAAGCTGGTGAGACATTTATCACTAGAAAAATTAAAACCGATGAAAAGCATTAATAACAAGGAAAATAAAGCCAGTGACCTGTTTTACAATCACAGAATAGTGTGTGATGACAAATGAAATTCACGAGTGGAGCTCCTCATCCCACTGAGTTAGACTGACAGATAATTTCTCAGAGGTTTGAATGTCAGGGCTTCGCTCTCATTGTACATCTGATCCGTGTTCATCCAAAGGCAGCGCTAAAATGGGAACTAATCCTTCCTACATGTATTCCCACCTTTTTGACACAAGGGCTTAATTATTTATATTACAGAGAGCACTTCGGCATGAGCTTGAAGGCTGTTTAACAACAAATCGCTAGTTTTTAAGTACATGTTTTATCAGTTATCCAGCTAATAAATGAATAACCCTTGAAAATGTAATTCATGTTCTATTTGCCTGATTATCACAGATCGGACACACTTGAGCAGCAGTCTTTTCACTCCCTTCTTCGTACTGACCTAAGGCCATAGACAACAGCATGACACAGCAGTTCATTGTGCCGGCTGGCAAGGGAATTGCAGAACTCCTCAGACAGTAATGTCTCATTTGTACACATCCCGCTGTCCTTGAGCTCAGCTGTAGGTCAAGAGTCATGCAGCACAGGGTAGCTTCGCCTTCATACCCTCTGCTTATTACCACAGAGTGAGCAATGGCAGCAAGGGCTGAAAACTATGAACTTTAAAGAATTGCAACGGTGGATATTTTCCTTTTTAAAGGGCATGCTAATAAAATGGAAGTCCTTTTTTTTTTAATATATATTTTTTGGAGAGGAGGGTGCAGTCATCTCATTGGACGATCATGAAAAATTGTGTTATGAAATGGAGTCATGCTGTCCTTTATTTACCAGCACCACTGCCTTTATTTATAATGTATTTAAAAGGTCTACATGTAAATGAAGCTTATTAATATTTATAAAAACCTGAGAATAGACAGTTAGTTGATGCAAGCATCGTTCATCACAGCCTGTGAAGCTTTGTTGTCAGATTTATATTCAAGCTGAAATATTTTCCCCATGCGCTACAGTTATGCAGCAACTCAGAACACTGAAGACGCTCCAAATACAGGCATGGGTCTTCAAAGGACACCTGTATGCTCTCTCATCATCGCTGCCGGTACTTTTATGTTTGATGTTAGAAGCGATATCAGAGCACTTTGTTCAAGAAGCAGTTTGCTTTTTCATTTAGAACAAGTTTCCTGTTTAATGAGTTCTTGAGAACAAATATTTCCCACTCCTAATATATGCTGTCAAATCATGTTTTGTTGTTGTTGCTTTTGCCTTACAGCAGTGTGGATCTAGTGATGGTAATGTCTGTTGGCTGGTTCATTACATGGGTTCAGACTGGAATCTTGTCAAGTGTGTAGTAGATTGGTACAGTATTTGTTAGAAACACGAACACGCCCATGTATGCACTGCAGTTGTAATCAGTAATCCTGACCCCCTTTCATCCGGTGCTGTGATCAATTCCAACCACTTCAATTCAATTTAGTTTTACTTATATAACACCAAATCACAACAACAGTCACCTCAAGGTGCTTTATTTTGTAAGGTAAAGACCCTACAATAATACAGAGAAATTTCTACAGTCAGATTACCTCTATGAGCAAGCACTCGGCAACAGTGGAAAGGAAAAACTCAATTGTGACAGGAAGAAACCTCCAGCAGAACCAGGCTCAGGGAGATGTGGCCATCTGCTGCAACTGGTTGGAGGGGAGGGGAGGTAGACAGCACCAAAGACACGCTCTTTTAG
Source organism: Tylochromis polylepis (assembly GCA_015107715.1). Lineage (NCBI taxonomy): Eukaryota > Metazoa > Chordata > Actinopteri > Cichliformes > Cichlidae > Tylochromis > Tylochromis polylepis. The sequence continues at coordinate 1,804 of VVHJ01003392.1, read as the reverse complement.
AGAGCCAGAGTTTAATAATAGCTAATGATTAAATGCAGATTGGTGAAGAAAAAACACTCAGTGCATCATGGGAATCCCATAGCAGCATAGGCCTATTGCAATGTAACTAAAGGGGGTTCACACATACAAACACTCATCAGTCAGGTGGTGTGCTTAGTGCTGATTAGCAAATGGTCATAATTTTACTTTTAATATTAATTAAAAGTGATTTTAATTTTACATGCTCCCGCCATGTTAGCACTGTCACTATGAGCATTTTTCAAAAGGTTTTTCAGTACTAGTGTAAGTACCACTAGCCAGGCGGACTTTTATTCTGTCACATCAGTGCTCTCAGCGGATTAAACCGTATCAATTCAACTCAAGCTGCCAAATGAGGATGCTACACAAAAACCTGACACAATTACTGGAAAGCACAATAAAGCAGTTTAGAGTACTTTAGGAAGTTTCTCCAGAAAATACAGTAATCTGCAGAGTCAGACCTCAGCGTCTTTCACAGCTGTTAGCATTAACACACACAAACATAAACTTCTCAAAATGGCTTGCCCTGTTTTCTTAGAAAAATTCTTCATCCGAATAAATAAATAAATTCATCATAGCCTGAGACGTAGCCATGCACTACATCACTGTGTCCATTTCCTCCCTCGAGCAGAGAAAGCCATATGACACCTCATCCATAAACTTGATAAAATGTCTATTGCAATATTGGCTGTGGCGGTCATCAGGGAGGACGGAGCGCAAACCTCCAGGGAGCTAATGGATAAAAACAAGCCACCGTTAAAGGACACCGGTGACCAGAACGGACGGAAATCTGTCAGCAGATATGCAGCCTGCAGTGTTCACAGTGAACTGGAGATATGAGCCAAATGAGTTAGAGGCTGGAGGTAAATCCATGAACATCAAGGTGAGAGGACCAAAGGTCTGTTGGGACGTTGACAGAGAAGACTGAGTAACAGGGATGTCACATCTTTCGCTCCTGTAAACTGCCAGCTTCTTCTTTTATTTTTCAGTAGAAAGAAAATTCATTGACAATTATCCATGCTTTGAGCTCAGTAGCATTCTAAGATTCTCAGATAATGCTTCTAGCTTACTTGTATTACTAGCTGATGACAGAATTACATACAAAGGGAAGCATAACCAAAATTAAGCTTTCAGATTTCCGTCTCTCAGGACATCATCTTGCTCTGTTTTACGTGGGTACAGAGGCGTTCTCATACCAGTCAGGAAACAGGACCTCTCCAGTGTGCCCTATATCTTCCCCATGCTCTCCTTGCACTTGGCTTTGTCTAATAAACTTAAAACTTAAGAGCACGCACCTACAGTGGCTTGCAAAAGTATTCGGCCCCCTTGAACTTTTCCACATTTTGTCACATTACAGCCACAAACATGAATCAATTTTATTGGAATTCCACGTGAAAGACCAATACAAAGTGGTGTACACGTGAGAAGTGGAACGAAAATCAGACATGATTCCAAACATTTTTTACAAATAAATAACTGCAAAGTGGGGTGTGCGTAATTATTCAGCCCCCTGAGTCAATACTTTGTAGAACCACCTTTTGCTGCAATTCCAGCTGCCTGTCTTTTAGGGTATGTCTCTACCAGCTTTGCACATCTACAGACTGAAATTCTTGCCCATTCTTCTTTGCAAAACAGCTCCAGCTCAGTCAGATTAGATGGACAGCGTTTGTGAACAGCAGTTTTCAGATCTTGCCACAGATTCTCGATTGGATTTAGATCTGGACTTTGACTGGGCCATTCTAACACATGGATATGTTTTGTTTTAAACCATTCCATTGTTGCCCTG